>WNWK01005549.1:0-118919 GCA_009830355.1 Cherax destructor | reverse complement strand
CCCCTTTCATTCTACCCACTGCCTCACGAACTTCCCCACACTCACAACTGGCTCTTCCACACTCCTACAAGATGTTATTCCTCCTTGCCCTATACACGAAATCACAGCTTCCTGTCTTCATCAACATTTAACAACTCCTCAAAATATTCCCTCCATTTTCCTGATACCTCTAACTCTCCATTTAATAACTCTCCTCTCCTATTTTTAACTGTCAAATCCATTTGTTCCCTAGGCTTCCTCAACTTATTAATCTCACTCCAAAACTTTTCTTATTTTCAACAAAATTTGTTGATAACATCTCACCCACTCTCTCATTTGCTCTCTTTTACATTGCTTGACCACTCTCTTAACCTCTCTTTTCTCTCCATATACTCTTCCCTCCTTGCATCACTTCTACTTTGTAAAACCTCTCATATGCTAACTTTTCTCCTTACTACTCTCTTTACATCATCATTCCACCAATCGCTCTTCTTCCCTCCTGCACCCACTCGCCTGTAACCACAAACTTCTGCTGAACACTCTAACATTACATTTTTAAATCTACCCCATACATCTTCGACCCCATTGCCTACACTCTCACTAACCCATCTATCCTCCAATAGTTGTTTATATCTTACCCTAACTGCCTCCTCTTTTAGTTTATAAACCTTCACCTCTCTCTTACTTACTGCTTCTATTTTCCTTGTATCCCATCTATCTTTTACTCCCACTGTAGCTATAACTAAAAAGTGATCTGATATATCTGTGGCCCCTCTATAAACATGTACATCCTGAAGTCTACTCAACAGTCTTTTATCTACCAATACGTAGTCCAACAAACTACTGTCATTTTGCCCTACATCATATCTTGTATACAGTGGTACCCCGACTTACGATGGTCCCCAAACTCACCCTTTTATGTAAGTTTATTTTTTTAAATGCTTTTGTAAGTGTAATTTTGGGGGTCTAAAAGGACTAGTCTATTTTACATCATTCCTTATGGGGATAAATTCGTTTGGTAATGGCACTTGAACAGCATTCTGGAATGAAAAAATATCAGAAGTCGGGGTACCACTGTACTTATTTATCCTCTTTTTCTTAAAATATGTATTACCTATAACTAAACCCCTTTCTATACAAAGTTCAATCAAAGGGCTCCCATTATCATTTACACCTAGCACCCCAAACTTACCTACCACACCCTCTCTACATGTTTCTCCTACTTTAGCATTTAGGTCCCCTACCACAATTACTCTCACTTGGTTCAAAGGTTCCTATACATTCGCTTAACATCTCCCAAAATCTCTCTCTCTCCTCTACACTCCTCTCTTCTCCAGGTGCATACACGCTTATTATGACCCACTTTTCGCATCCGACCCTTATTTTAATCCACATAATCCTTGAATTTACACATTTATATTCCTCTTCTCCTTCCATAACTGATCCTTCAACATTATTGCTACCCCTTCCTTAGCTCTAACTCTCTCAGATACTCCTGACTTAATCCCATTTATTTCTCCCACTGAAACTCGCCTACCCCTTCAGCTTTGTTTCGCTTAGGCCAGGACATCCAACTTCTTTTCATTCATAACATCAGCAATCATCTCTTTCTTATCATCTGCACTACATCCACGCACATTCAAACAACCCAGTTTTATAAAGTTTTTCTTCTTCTCTTTTTAGTAAATGTGTACAGGAGAAGGGTTACTAGCCCATTGCTCCGGCATTTTAGTCGCCTCATACGACACGCATGGCTTACGGAGGAAAGATTCTTTCCCACTTCCCCATGGACAATAGAGAAAATAAAAAGAACAAGAGCTATCAAGAAAAAGAAAAACCTAGATGTGTGTATGTATATATATGCATGTGCATGCCTGTGTAGTGTGACCTAAAGTGTAAGTAGAAGTATCTAGATATACCTGTTATCCAGCGTGTTTATGAGACAGAAAAAAGACACCATATAAATTATGTACATTGTTTGTGTGAATAGTGGTGATGGCCTGCTGCTGCCACCCACCACGGCTTATGGTCAGTGGCTCTTATAAACCCAACAACAACAACACACTACCACCAGTCCTCACATTCGTAATGACATGTTTTATTCATTCTAGAGTTTATATCATGTTTCTATGTTATTAATATTGTTTATTATGTCATATTAGATGAATTGTGCTAGATAAATGAGCTGTAGAGCAGATCAAGCAAAGACATTACTCAGAGCCAACAATAACATAACTATCTTCAATTACAATGTTAGATCTTTGAGCAAACATTATGATGACCTCACAGCACTACTCCAATCCCTCCAGACCAATATGTCAATCATCACACTCACTGAGACCTGGCTGAAGCCTGATACTACAGATGTCTATGCCATCCCAGGTTACACAGCCATTCACAATTGTAGGACAGATCAGCGAGGAGGTGGAATAGCTATATATTACTCAGATCAACTTGAATGTATCAATAACTCTTGCATAAGGGATGAGCATGGAGAATATATTATAGCTAAATTTAAATCAAAAGACCTGCAAAAACCCCTCACAGTGATAAACATCTACAGATTACCACAGTCAAACATTCACCATTTTAGTGAAAACTAGGTAACCTAATAACTGATGCACACATGAACAAAGACCATTTGCTGCTCACAGGAGACTTCAATATAAATCTCCTACATGACCAGGACCCACAAGTAACAGAATTCACAAACACTATGAGCAACTGCTTGTTACTACCAACAATATCAAAACCTACAAGAATCTCCGAGACTAGTACCTCATTACTAGACCACATCGGGACTAATACTATAGCCCTCTAAAATCAGGCATCATCACAGACAACACCACAGACCACTATCCGACCTTTCTCATAACTAATCTTGGTAAATTGCCCCTAGATATTACAAAAGTTACCTTCAGACTACATAATGAGTCAGCTGTAAATAACTTTATAACAGCCATGATTAACATTGACTGGCATAATGAGTTAGAAACATATACAGATACTAATGAATGCATCAAGAATTTCTTAACAAAACCCACCACCTCTATAACAAACATTGCCCTAAAAGAACTAAACAGATCACAGCTAAGAGACTTAACAATCCCTGGCAACACCCAGCATCCTTAAATCCATTAACAAAAGGCACCAATATGAAAAACAATACAGAAGGGTCTAATAACCAGAGAACAATCCAAACGCTACTCATCAACCCTTACCAGCCTGATAAGGAGATCAAAAATTGTATTATGAGAACAGACTCCAGAACATAAAAGGTGATATGAAAAGACCTGGAAGACCCTATCTGCAATTCTAGGAAATAATAAGATAGCGAAAAACAACACCATCAAATTATCAAGAGCAGATGAACCCCTACTCTCACCTACTGAGACAGCAAACAGACTTAATGTTTTCTTCTCCACCATAGGAAAGAATCTAGCGAGTAAAATCCAAGCTCAAACACCCGTCCAACAGACTACCTCACAAACACCTACCCTAATACGCTATTCCTAGCTCCTACCAACCCAATTGAAGTCTCGCTCATAATCAACACCCTTAAAAACAAGGCAGGAGACATAAACAGCCTACCAACTTTTATGTACAAAAAAGCTTCACAGGTACTGTCACCAATTATAGCAACACTATTCAATAAATCCATTGAAGCCTCTACCTTTCCATCAATTCTCAAAATAGCTAGGGTCACCCGATCCACAAAGGAGGTGATCAAACAGACCTGAATAATTATAGACCAATTTCTAATATACCATTGCTTTCTAAAATCTTCGAAAAATTAATTCATAGACAAATCTATTCCTACCTCGTCTCACACAATGTACTCAACCCCTGTCAATTTGGATTCAGGACAAACAAGAGCACAAACGATGCTATTACGCACATGTTGGAGTTAATATATACAGCACTTGAGAAAAAAGAAGTCCCACTGGGAATCTTCATTGATCTCCGCAAAGCTTTTGATACAGTCGACCATGATTTACTGCTCACAAAATTAGCACACTATGGTATAAGGGGGCACCCACTCAACTACCTAAAATCATACCTCACCAACAGAAGCCAATACGTGTACACAAATGGAGCGAACTCTTCCACACAACCAATTACAGTCGGAGTCCCTCAAGGAAGTGTCCTGGGGCCACTCCTATTCCTCATTTACATAAATGACCTACCGAATGCATCACAACTACTCAAACCCATTTTATTTGCAGATGACACAACATATGTCTTCTCTCACCCAAATCCAGTTATACTGGCCAACACTGTTAATGCCGAATTACAGAAAATATCAACATGGATGACGACTAACAAGCTTACTGACAAGACTTACTTCATACAGTTTGGAAGCAAAGCCATAAATGTTCCACTTAACATAACACTTAATGGTACACCCATCACTAGACTCACAGAGGGAAAATTCCTAGGAATCCACCTTGACAGTAGCCTTAAATTCCAAACACATACAGTGGACCCTCGGTTAACGAAATTAATCCGTTCCAGGAGCTATTACTTAATCTGAATCTTTCGTTATCTGAAACCTTATTTCCCATAAGAAATAATGTAAATACAATTAATTCGTTCCACAAAAAAATAATCACTCAAAAAAAAAAAAATAATAACATTTACTTACCTTTATTGAAGAGTTGCAAGCATCTGGAAGCTAGAGTTGCTGACAGGGGCAGGGTGTTAATGGTTGGAAGGAAATCCCTCCAAAAGGACTTCAGGTAACAAGTCCTCTCTGGGGTTACTTCCCTTCTTTTTCTTTTAATGCATGAATGCTACACTCCTGCATGCCTGCTACACTCCCTGCATGCCTGCTACACCCTGCATGAATGCTACACTCCTGCATGAATGCTACACTCCCTGCATGAATGCTACACTCCCTGCATAAATGCTACACTCTCTGCATGAATGCTACACTCTCTGCATGAATGCTACACTCCTGCATGAATGCTACACTCTCTGCATGAATGCTACACTCCCTGCATGAATGCTACACTCTCTGCATGAATGCTACACTCCCTGCATGAATGCTACACTCTCTGCATGAATGCTACACTCTCTGCATGAATGCTACACTCTCTGCATGAATGCTACACTCCCTGCATGAATGCTACACTCTCTGCATGAATGCTACACTCCTGCATGAATGCTACACTCCTGCATGAATGCTACACTCTCTGCATGAATGCTACACTCCCTGCATGAATGCTACACTCTCTGCATGAATGCTACACTCTCTGCATGAATGCTACACTCCCTGCATGAATGCCACACTCTCTGCATGAATGCTACACTCTCTGCATGAATGCTACACTCCTGCATGAATGCTACACTCCTGCATGAATGCTACACTCTCTGCATGAATGCTACACTCCTCATGAATGCTACACTCCCTGCATGAATGCTACACTCCCTCCATGAATGCTACACTCTCTGCATGAATGCTACACTCCCTGCATGCCTGCTACCACTGGGGTGCCACTAGGAAGCTTCTTTGGACCCATGGTGACTTATTTCACAGTGACAATCACTAAACCACCAAAAAATACACCAAATATATTGTGAATCTTTGAAAGAGCGCACTGGGTAATGTTCTCTCAATGGTAAACAACGCTTCACCGGTGTCCTGCGCTTGCGCGGAGCAGGTGGACACGTCTAATACCTTTCGGTAACCGAGGAATTTTTCGCTAACCGATTCCGAAAAAAGCTTACGTTTTCCGAAACTTTCGTTAACGGGACCTTTCGTTAACCGAGGGTCCACTGTATACAACAAATTTCCAAGAAAATCTCGAAGACAGTAGGCATATTATCAAAGATACGCTATTATGTACCTCAATCAGCTCTCCTTGCACTATATCATTCACTTATCTACCCGTATCTCACCTATGGAATCTGTGCATGGGGATCAACAACGTTAAATCACCTTAGACCACTCATAACACAACAAAAGGCCGCAGTCAGAATGATAACAAATTCCCACTCTAGACAGCATACTCCACCAATATTCAAAAGTCTCAAACTACTCACCGTAAAGAACATTCATACTTACTCTTGTGCCTACTACATATATAAAACTTTACACTCTAATATAAACCCTCTGCTCAAAACTCTCCTCACCAACTTTAATAGGACCCATGACCACAACACACGACACAGATCACTTTTGATATACCCCGTGTTCATATCAACCTATGTAAAAATTCTATGCACATAAAGGGCCCCAGAATCTGGAATTCATTACCAGTAAATATTAAGATAATCTTGTCTGAAAATCAATTTAAGACTCAACTCAAAAACCACCTACTCACCCAAACCTAAATGATCATACTATAAACTACTTTGAAAAATGCTCATTGTTACTTTCCTATACGATAATCTCAATTTTTAATAATATGTTACTATTATGTTACCCCCTACTCATATTATAAGTTAATGTCAAAAATGCTCAATGTTATTTTCCTTAAGATAATCTCAATTCCATATTATCATTCAAGAATCTTAACACCTGTAACAATCTAAGATCTAATATCATTATATAATAATTTAAACAGTAAAATTTCATCATATTGTAATTTTGAAAATAATTTTTAACTAGAATAAACTCAATAAATTTCTCTAATATTAAGTACATAGTTTTTAAGGACTAGAATAAGCTGCCCCTAATGCCATGGCATGTCAGTGGCTCTCCTTGCACTCAATTTACATTGTAACTTCCGATACCCATGTAATCTGCAATGAAATAAAATTTGTTTGTTTGTTTGTTTGTTTATTATTGTCATATTGAAGGACTATCTTGTCCTGCCTCCAAACAAACTCTCCCGACTCTCTCATACGCCAACAAAAGTCTTCAATAAAGGTAAAACTGATTTAACTGTTTATTTATCCATTAAAATTAGTGCTTTATATTTATTTCTCATTGTTTTCTGTATGTAAAACTATAGAATATTTTTGGGTGGAAACGGATTAATTGTATTTACATTATTTCTTATGGGAAATAAGGGTTCGACTTTCGAACAATTCAAGTTAAGGTCTAGCTCCTGGAACAGATTATGACCGAAAGTCAAGGGTCCACTGTACAGTGGACCCCCGGTTATCGGCCATAATTCTTTCCAGAATACTGTTCGAGTGCCGTTACCGAACGAATTTGTTCCCATAAGGAATAATGTAAATTAGATTAGTCCATTTAGACCCCCAAAAATATACAGTGGACCCCCGGATTTCGTCAATAATTCGTTCCAGAATGCTGTTCGAGTGCCGTTACCGAACGAATTTGTTCCCATAAGGATGAATGTAAATTAGATTAGGCTGTTTGAGACCCCCAAAAATACACTTGCAAAAGCACTTACAAAAATACACTTACATAATTGTTTGAGTTGTTAGCTGAACGAAATCTGGGGGTCCACTGTACTTACAAAAGCACTTACAAAAATACACTTACATAATTGATCGAGTTGGGAGCAGTACGAAATCCGGGGGTCCACTGTGCTATATAAGTCCTATACATACATACCTATTATAAAGTTTAATTGATAAATTGTGCACAATAAGTGGAGAATTATCACTTTTTTACTGATGGGAAGCACTTCACGTCTTCTCTTAGGCTTTGAAGACCTGCCAGGTTCTTTACTTTTGCACTTTGGGGCCATAATTATGCAAAATTAACCCCTTTGGTGTTGGTCCCATAAAATTTCGACTTTGAAGCCAGTATTGGTCCCGTAATACAATGCCAAAATTCTAGCGGCTTCAGATCTTGTGGAAGAAAGCTGGTAGGCCTACATATGAGACAATGGGTCTTCATGGTCAGTGTGTGCAGTTTTAAAAAATTCTGCAGTAAGCAATGCATAATGAGAAAAAAAACTGCGGCTGTGTTTTTGGTTTAAAACAGCGACTTTGCGGTGTATTTTTGTATGGTATTTATGGTTGTATTCTCATTTTCTTGGTCTTGTTTAATAGAAAGGAAGATATATTGCAGAAAAAGAGGTGATTTTGAATGGTTTACTGACTAAAAGTAGCTTGAAATTGAGTTCAAAGTAGTGGAAATGTTAAATTTTTGATGATGTTCAGGAGTACAGTGGACCCCCGGCTAACGAACACCCTGGAAATCGTACAGTTATGTAAGTATAATATTGTAAGTGCTTGTGGAAGTGTATTTTGGGGTCTGAAATAGACTAACCTACGTGACATTATTTCTTAAGTAAATTCGCATTAGCCTGAATAACAGTAAATCTTCTATTTTTTGTGTGAATAAAATTTCAAAATGAAAAGCAAACGTAATATAAGAGGGGCCTGGAGACGTGACTAATAAACAGAGAAAATGCTATTTTAGTGCCAGGAATGTCTGCATTGTTTATTCTGGCCCCTATTTTGAAAATGGCTTTTCTTGAATTTTGTGTGAAATTGGCAAAATTAGTAATTTCTGATCACTTTTTTGTGTAGTTAAAATAGGTAAATGGGCAGTTTCTTGTACTCAATCAATAGAATAAAAGGAGTTCTAGTAAAATAGCTATGAGTTTGGTTGAGTGGAACAAAGAAATTGGCTCAAAATAGGGCTCAAAGTGGGCAAAATTGCAGATGCATAAATGTCGCCAAGACAGCTAACTTTGCGAGACCATAATTCCGTAAGTTTTCCATCAAATTTTTAACTTTTGATTTCATGAGAATTTTTTTTTTTTTTTTAAATTCTTTGACACTATGAGCAAGTTTTGCGAGCAGGGGTCTCGACACTCAGAGGGTTAAGGGTTATTTTTGGGCCACAGTAAACCATGGATAACTGAAACTGTGGAAACCGAATCAGTGGATACAGAGGCTCTACTGTACTGTACTAAGCACTGCTGCTGTGTTTTCAGTACATATTCTACAAATCTTTCTCTTAACTTACAGAGGCTGTATGACCCT
The DNA here is from genome assembly GCA_009830355.1 of Cherax destructor. Lineage (NCBI taxonomy): Eukaryota > Metazoa > Arthropoda > Malacostraca > Decapoda > Parastacidae > Cherax > Cherax destructor. The sequence continues at coordinate 110,027 of WNWK01005549.1, read as the reverse complement.
TATGGTTTAGTGCTTACTTATGATCATAATAATAACTAACTTAAGAGATATCTGAGATATCTAATTTTTTGCTACATTAACAGAACTATATTTTCTGTAATTTTTTGACTCTTAGTTTTTTTTTTTTTTGTGTGTGTGTGTGTGTGTGTTTTAACCCTTTAAGCGGCGCAACCCCTGCTCGCAAACTTGCTCCCAGCGTTGAAGAATTTTCAGAAAAAAAAAATTATCTTATAAAATGATAGAGAATCTTTTTCCAAATGTAATGAAACTAAAAGTATAAAATTTGATGGAAAGCTTACAGAATTATGCTCTTGCAAAGTTAGTGGTGCTGGCCATATTTACGGATTGGCAATTTTGCCCACTTTATGCTCTATTTTTGGCCAATTCCAAACTCATAGCTATTTTGCTAGTATTTTTTTTATTCCGTTGAATGAGTACAAGAAACTGTCCATTTACTTATTTCAGCTACCCAATAAAGTGATCAAAATTGGTAATTTGGCCAATTTCACACAAAATTCAACAATTGCCAATTTGAAAATAGGGTCCAGAATAATCAATGTAGACATTCCTGGCACTAAATCAACATTTCCTCTGCTCCTTAATCATGTCTCCAGGCCCCTCTTATATTACGCTTGCTTTTCATTTTGAAATTTTATTTACACAAAAAAATAGAAAAATTTACTTTAATGCATACTACTGCATTTTTGTAATAGTTGTATAAATAATGTCAGTGTATTCCTAAATGCATTTAGACTGGCCAGTTGGAAGCATATTGGACAATTGATGCCATTTGCGTACTCTGGAATATCAGCAAAAATCAAACATTTCCACTACTTTGAACTCAATTTTAAGCTACTTTCAGTCCTGAAACTAATCAATATAATCTCTATTTCTGTAATATATCTTCCATTCTATCAAATGAGACCAAGAAACCAAGAATACAACCATAAAAACCATATGAAAATACACCACAGTTGCTATTTTAAACCAAAAACACAGTTGTTGTTTTTCTCATGCACTGTGTGCTGCAGGATTTTTTATGTGGTGCACACTTACTGCATAGATCCATTCTCTCATATCTAGGCCCAAATTTACCGTTCACAAGTTATCTGAGCGAGCTGAGCTCATGGCATCATACTATGGGACCAACACTGAAAGGGTTAAGTAGTATTAATATCTGCTGTGGCCCATGGACTAATTGTAATAATATTTTTTTAGCATTTCCTAATCAATGTTTCTTAAGGCTATTTTAATGTTTATTTCTTCCTTCAACCTTACCTTTATATATAGTATTCATGGTATCAGTAGGACTCAGTTATAGAGTATTATAATGCAATACATTCATCGAGAGGGAGGCTTGGATACTGGTGAAGGCATTTGTTCCAAGGAATTGGCATAATCCTTCTCTTTCTTGGATCAAACCTGATTACATTTCCCAGGTTCTGTATGACTTGCAGGTTTAACACTTCCCCATGAATATACATAATGGTTACACTGCTTTTCCCAGCATTCTATCAGATATTTGTGAATATGTAGACTGATGTCAGGTGCATCTTATATTTTTTAAAGACGTTATAATATTTTTTGTAAAGCTGAGAGAGAGATTAACTTGAAAAATACATTTTCTTTATAATTTTCAGAATGTATTCAAGGTATCTGGATCTTTTCCAAGGGCTCGGCTGGCAAAATTAAGGCAAGAGTGTCAAACAGAAGTACTAGCCGAAGTTAAAAAATAATTTTCTCTTTAAATGCTTTCATCTTCATGGAAGATAATACTAGTACTTAACAAATTCATACCCAGTAAAGGATGTATGCTCCTTTTTTGGCAACTTCATCTGTCAAGTATTCCTTAGGTACTGTTTAAACATTTTTAATTTATATAAATCTTCAATTTCATATTAGATTAAGTACTATACATGACTTCACCAGATTTATTATTATATACATTTCATTTTAATAATAAGCAGTTTTCAGTTGTACTTTCACTTTTTTCTAATTTTTCCATTTTACAGAAAAAAATACCAATCTGAGTTTTGCAACTGATGACTTAAGTGGTTTACAAATGTGTAAAGTTAATTACTCATAACATACTCATAACACACTGGTGGTGATGCAGCATTATACTCTTCTTGGTATGAGGATCTCTCTACTGTGATTTATATTAAGTTTATTGTTTTAATTACTATTTCTGCATTGTTTAGTGAACTCAGAAACTTGCTCATTGTATCACTGAGTAATTTACATACTGTAGTTTTATTTTATGTTTTTAAAAATTGAATATATAATAGGCACCTATTAATTCAAGTTTAGGGCTGTATGAACCATGTGAGTTTAACACTTCTTTTTAATATTGGACAATAATGAATTAGCCATTGATGATTACATGGAGAATGTGTATGTTTGGGGATTTGATGTGCTGTTGGAGTATGAGCAAGGTAATACGTACTGTGATCGCTCTCTTACTTGACCTTTTTTACCCAAAATCATGTTGATCACTTTTTAGTTTGGATACCAAAACAATCAATTAGCCATTTTTAGGAAAGAAAAAGGGACCAAAATTGGCCCCCCCAAAAAAAACTCAAATGTGCCCATTCAACATTATTCAATTTCAGTGTGATTTTACAGTACACCATGTGCACTTCTATAACAGAAGTTTTTATGTCATTATTTTATTGTCATTATTGTATTGCTTGTGGGCCAGTTTCATGCATTTATATTAAAAAAGATATCAGAACAAAACTAATGTCTACATTGCTTTATGAGGGAGAGGAAGAACATATGATGATTGATAGCTTTGCCATTGGTGCTATCAGTGGAAGCTGCAAGCAAAATAGGTGTTACTTTGTCAACTGCAGGCAAAATAGGTTCTACACTGCCAGGAGCAGGCAGTGTAGGTGCTACTGCACTCCTGGCTAACAAGCAAGGTAGGTGCTACTGCACTCCTGGCTAACAAGCAAGGTAAGTACTACTGCATTCCTGGCTAACAAGCAAGGTAGGTGCTACTGGACTCCTGGGTAACAAGTAAGGTAGGTGCTACTGCACTCCTGGCTAACAAGCAAGGTAGGTGTTACTGCACTCCTGGTTAATTTTATGTATGTGTGGTGATCTCGTGTATTTGGTACAAATTGGTCAAGAAATGTTGATTTAATTACATTTTTAGATGAATTTCAGAGTGTAGTTTTCATAGTTTTTAATCAAATGCATTTTTTCTGTGTATAATAATTTTTGTAGATGTGATGAACTAATACAGTATTTGTTTAGTACAAATTGGTCAAGAAATGTAAATTTTTAAAATATTTTGGCATTAGTAATGAAGAAATATTGTTAATATAAATATTCCTTTTAGCTCACTGAAATACTATAACTAATATAAAGTTAAACTAAAAAATTGTTGCTCTTCAACCAAAATGTTGATTACAGGAACAAACTGTCTTTTTCAGTTCTGATACAAGAGAGAGATCACTGGATCTCTGAATTCTTTCAGGAAAATTGTCTAACTGGATATGAGTTTTGGAGGTGAGGAAGTAGATGTTATTACCTGCTTTTTTAATGTTCATGAGACAAAGGAAAATACTATTTCTGTAAGTGCAAATCACTGAACAGGTTTTGTTTTTTTCATTCATATGACAGAATGATAGTACCACCCTGGACAGTACTGTGCATCATAAAAAGTGTCTAAATTATCAGGAGCAAGTAAGCTGCACCCTTCCCTGTATAATTAATAACCAGATACACACAAAATATATTTTTCTTCTTAAATACAGTCGTTTTTCACCTGGGTATGGTGACCCAGAGATAACATAAACTATCATTTTCTCTAGCTACTTTTCCAGTAGGATACAGACCACAATATAATGCTGATGCACCAAATCACATCTGCATCCTTCTGTACTGTTCTGTATTCTATGAATACAGAACAGTATAAATTAAAACGGTTATATATTTGAAAACCATTCACTAATTAAACTTATATTGGTGAATAAGCTGGTTTGAGAACTGTATTTTCATAACAATTAACTGGCATCTGCTGTACCATTAAAAGACAAAGTGCAACTATAGGTTACATTAGCATAAAATTATATTAGGCCAGATGGCTAAAACATTATTTAATAAGTAGTTAACAACTATTTGTTAATGTAAGCACTAAACACAATCACCAAGAATAAAATACAATGATACATATGTGTATGGTACTTGATTCTCACTTCAGGGTTGAATCCACAATGGGGCTATCCATGTATGGTATTTGTAGAAATAAATACAGTATAATTTAAATGCAGCTTTACAACAAATTAATTTTTTAAAGAAAATTAAATGCCATGAGTATGTTTGTAATGTAGTCACAAATAGATGATTATATACCATAATATGGTTTCTATTTCTGTATATGTAAATTTTGTAATGGATGGGGTTGAATATATTTCATCTCTACAACCTGAATGGGTTTAGCACTTATTTTTTAATGATAAATATTTTGAATTTATGTACAGTGGTACCTCGGGATACGAACAGCTCCCAACTCGAACACTTATGTAAGTGTATTTATGTAAGTGCTTTTGTAAGTGTATTTTTGTGGGTCTGAAATGGATTAATCTAATTTACATTATTCCTTATGGGAACAAATTCATTCGGTATCGGCACTCGAACAGCCTTCTGAAACGAATTAAGTTCGTATCCCAAGGTACCACTGTACTGTGTTTGTCTTTGCTGATAATTTAAAGCCAATGTAAGAGACAAAAACAGTAGAAGGCAGAGTGAACTGGATAGTTGCAGAGTATAAAGAAAAAATCCCCACACAGTACATGTTGAGAATAGCTAACCTCTGAGCTTATATATGGTTAAAAAAAAAAAGACTTTGACATATGTTCCACACGTTGATATGCGGGGCAGTGAACAGGCGGATGCTGCTGCGCAGTCATTGGTGCGTGATCTTCCGGTTTCCTATAGAGGTATTCCATTCAGGGATTATTTTACCGTCATCTCTACCTGTCTTAGCTGCCGTTGGCAACAGTGGTGGTCGGACATGCACCATAACAAATTGTACTCTATTAAACTGCTTTTGGGTTTGTAGCTATCTTTTTACCACCATTGCTGTACTTGAGAGACTGCGCTCTCCCATCTTCGCATCGGCCATACTCTCCTTACCCATGGGTATCTCATGGAATGACACTCTATCCCTCTCTGTGAGGTTTGTCGGGTCCCTATTTTGGTTCTTCACTTTCTTGTGGATTGTCCGGTTCATCAGCGAGCTCGCAGAATTTACCTCCACCAACGATGCCACCCTACTGCTCTTACCTTATCTTCCCTTCTTGCAGACGGCCCTGCCTTTGACTTACGATCACTTTTTGACTTTGTCAGCAACTGCTTTACTATATGAACTTACACATAGCCCCTAATGTCCCTTCCAGCCCTTTTCTCCCCTCACCTCTGATCCCCTCTCCACCTAGCTTTTTATAGCCCCGGCATTATTTTCTGCCCCGCAGTGCTGCATGACCCTTGTCGGTTTAGGGCTTTATTTGATTATAATAATGACATACATTCTAGGATGGTTTTCATGATTTTATTGTTTTTTTTTTTTTTTTGGTATCAGTTGATAGAAGGGAAAACATAGCAGTGAAATGGAGATAATTTTAGTTGGTTCACACCAGAAGTAGCTTGAAATAGGCCTTTACCCCTCCCTCCAACCTTTTCTAGGACGACCCCTACCCCGCCTTCCTTCCCCTACAGATTTATACGCTCTCCAAGTCATTCTACTTTGATCCATTCTCTCTAAATGACCAAACCACCTCAACAACCCCTCTTCAGCCCTCTGACAAATACTTTTAGTAACTCCACACCTTCTCCTAATTTCCACATTCCGAATTTTCTGCATAATATTTACACCACACATTGCCCTTAGACAGGACATCTCCACTGCCTCCAGCCTCCTCCTCGCTGCAGCATTTGCAACCCATGCTTCACACCCATATAAGAGTGTTGGTACCACTATACTTTCGTACATTCCCTTCTTTGCCTCCATGGATAACATTTTTTGTCTCCACAGATACCTCAATGCACCACTCACCTTTTTTCCTTCATCAATTCTATGGTTAACCTCATCCTTCATAAACCCATCCGCTGACACATCAACTCCCAAATATCTGAAAACATTACTTCTTCCATAATCCTCTCTCCAATGTGATATCCAATTTTTCTTTATTTAAATCGTTTGATACCCTCATCACCTTACTCTTATCTATGTTCACTTTTAACTTTCTACCTTACACACTCTCCCAAACTCGTCCACTAACCTTTGCAACTTTTCTTTAGAATCTCCCATAAGCACAGTATCATCAGCAAAAAGTAACTGTGTCAACTCCCATTTTGCATTTAATTCTCCATAATTTAATCCCACCCCTCTCCCCAACACCCTAGCATTTACTTCTTTTACAACCCCATCTATAAATATATTAAACAACCATGGTGACATTACACAACCCTGTCTAAGACCTACTTTTACCGGGAAGTAATCTCCCTCTCCTACACACCCTAACCTGAGCCTCACTATCCTCATAAAAACTCTTTACACCCTTCAGTAACTTACTACCTATTCCATACACTTGCAACATTTGCCACATTGCTCCCCTATCCACTCTATCATATGCCTTTTCTAAATCCATAAATGCAATAAAAACTTCTCTACCTTTATCTAAATACTGTTCACATATATGCTTCACTGTAAACACTTGATCTACACATCCCCTACCCACTCTAAAGCCTCCTTGATCATCTGCAATCCTACTCTCTGTCTTACCTCTAATTCTTTCAATAATAACCCTGCCATACACTTTACCTGGTATACTCAGTAAACTTTTTTCCCTATAATTTTTACACTCTCTTTTATCCCCCTTCCCTTTATATAAAGGAACTATACATGCTCGCTGCCAATCCCTAGGTACCTTCCCTCTTTCATACATTTATTAAACAAAAATACCAACCACTCCAGCACTATATCCCCCTGCTTTTAACATTTCTGTCATGATTCCGTCAATTCCAGCTGCTTTACCCCTTTCATTCTACGTAATGCCTCACGCACCTCCCCCACACTCACATCCTGCTGTTCTTCACTCCTAAACGATGTTGTACCTCCCTGGCCAGTACATGAAATTATCGCCTCCCTCTTTTCATCGACATTTAAAAGTTCCTCAAAATATTCCGCCATCTACCCAATACCTCCAGCTCCCCATCTACTAACTCCCTACTCTGTTTTTAACTGACAAATCCATTCGTTCCCTAGGCTTTCTTACCTTGTTTATCTCACTCCAAAATTTTTCTTGTTTTCAGCAAAATTTCTTGACAGAGCCTCTCCCGTTCTTTCATCCGCTCTTCTTTTGCACTCTCTCACCACTCTCTTCACCTTTCTTTTACTCTCCATATACTCTGCTCTTCTACTAACACTTCTGTTTTGTAAAAACCTCTCATAAGCTACCTTTTTCTTTTATCACACCCTTTACTTCTTCATTCCACCACTCACTCCTCTTTCCTCCTGCACCCACCCTCCTATAACCACAAACTTCTGCCCCACATTCTAATACTGCATTTTTAAAACTATTCCAACTCTCTTCAACCCCCCCACTACTCCTACTTGCACTAGCCCACCTTTCTGCCAATAGTTGCTTATATCTCACCCTAACTTCCTCCTCCCTTAGTTTATACACTTTTACCTCTCTCTTACTTGCTGTTGCCATTTTCTTTTTGTCCCATCTACCTTTTACTCTAACTGTAGCTACAACCAAATAATGATCTGATATATCCGTTGCCCCTCTATAAACATGTACATCCTGAAGCCTACTCATCAACCTTTTATCCACCAATACATAATCCAACAAACTACTTTCCTTACGTGCTATATCATACCTTGTATATTTATTTATCCTCTTTTTCATAAAATATGTATTACTTATTACCAAACCTCTTTCTACACATAGCTCAATTAATGATTCCCCATTTACATTTACCCTGGCACCCCAAATTTACCTACTACTCCATCCACAACATTTTTACCCACTTTAGCATTAAGATCCCCAACCACAATTACTCTCTCACTTGGTTCAAAACTCCCCACACACTCACTCAACATTTCCCAAAATCTCTCTCTCTCCTCTACACTTCTCTCTTCTCCAGGTGCATAAACACTTACTATAACCCACTTTTCACATCCAACCTTTATTTTACTCCACATAATCCTTGAATTTATACATTTATATTCCTTCTTTACCTGCCATAACTGATTATTCAACATTATTGCCACTCCTTCTTTAGCTCTAACTCTATTTGAAACCCCTGATCTAATCCCATTTATTTCTCCCCACTGAAACTCTCCTACCCCTTCAGCTTTGTCTCACTTAAAGCCAGGACATCCAGCTTCTTTTCATTCATAACATCTACAATCATCTCTTTCTTATCATTCGCACAACATCCACGCACATTCAAACATCCCACTTTGACGATTTTCTTCTTCTTCTTTTTAGTAAGCTATACAGGAAAAGGGGTTACTAGCCCATTGTTCCCGGCATTTTAGTTGACTTTTACAACACGCATGGCTTACGGAGGAAAGATTCTTATTCCACTTCCCCATGGATATGAAAGGGAAAAGCAATAAGAACAAGAACTATTAAGATAAAATCAAAGAAAACTCAGATGAGTGTGTATACAATAAACGTGTACATGTTTGCGTAGTGTGACCTAAGTGTAAGTAGAAGTAGCAAGACGTACCTGAAATCTTGCATGTTTATGAGACAGAAAAAAGACACCAGCAATCCTACCATCATGTAAAACAGTTTCAGGTTTCTGTATTACAGTCACCTGGCAGGATGGTAGTACCTCCCTGAGTGGTTGCTGTCTACCAACCTACTACCTACAATACAATTGTCAACGCTTATTGCTTGGGTACGTTTATTCTGTTAGTGGGTTGGATTTGTGAAGGACCTGCCAAGTATGGGCCAACAGGCCTACTGCAGTGTTAATCCTTTCTTATGTTATTATGTACCCATGACACCAGTCATACCCAGCCCCTCCCACTTATATATTTGTCCAATCTCTTTTTAAAGCTACTCAAGGTCCTATCGAAGATAAAACTTTGGGTAGTTTCAAATTTAGGTTGGATAAATACATGAGTGAGAGGGGTTGGATTTGAGTGGGACTTGCACGTGAGTAAATAGAATTATCAAACTTATTGCCTGCGTAGCATTTATTCTGTTAGTGGGTTGGATTTGTGAAGGACCTGCCAAGTATGGGCCAGCAGGCCTACTGCAGTGTTCCTCCTTTCTTAATAATAATAATAATAATAATTTTTATTTTGACATGATACATAGTTGTACAAAGGGATATTGTAGTTGAGTGTACATGCCAAAAGCCCCTTGTATGCAGAGCATTTCGGACAAACTTAAAATTAATTTAAGATTAATTAGGCTATAACAGATTAAATGGTAAAAATTACAGTAAACAATTTACAATATGAAGCACAGTACAATTATTTAAACAGTGAAATTTGAGCATTGCAATTTTGAAGCATTACAGTTTTACAATAGAACAAATTAATCAATTTACTATATGAAGTAGTATTACAATTTAGTATTCAGAACAATGAAATTTGAACATCCAGTTTTTTAAAGTAATGAGTACATGGTTGTGAAATCGTCAGCAAAATATTCAGTACAGTATTGAAATTGAGACATCACTGGTTCTTTTTGTGTTACTCGAGTAAAAGGTAGGCATTAAGTGCAGCTTTTCTGATTAATTTTGGATGATGAGGAGATTTCTAAGTAGAGCCTTAAATTGATTTACAGGCAGTGTGTTCTGGTAATGAGTTCCAGATCTTCGGGCCCTTTACGTGCATAGCATTTTTGCACAGGGAGAGATGAACACGAGGGACATCGAAGAGTGATTTGTGTCTTGTAGTATTATGGTTGTGAGTTCTGTTGTAGTTAGTAAGTAGGAGTATGAGAGGCGGGTTTATATTTGAGTATAGTGTTCTGTGCATGTAGTAGGCACAATAGTAAGTGTGGATGTTTTGTATATTGAGTAAGTTAAGACTCTTGAAAAGCGGAGGAGTATGCTGTCTATTACAGGAGTTTTGTAATCAATCGCACTGATGTTTTTTGTTGGGTTATTAAAAGTTTAAGGTGATTTGCTGTGGTTGAGCCCCATGCACAAATACCATAGGTGAGGTAAGGGTAGATGAGTGAGTGGTATAGTACAAGGAGAGCTGATCGGGGTACATAGTACCGTATTTTTGAGAGGATGTCTACTGTTTTCGAGACTTTCTTGGATATTTGCTGTGTGTGAATTTGGAATTTGAGGTTGCAGTCTAGGTGGAGACCTAGAAATTTGCCCTCTGTGTGTCTAGTAATGGGTGAACCATTTATCAGTAGGTTTAGCTCTACATTTGTAGCTCTGTTTCCAAACAGCATAAAAAATAAAATAGGTTTTGTCTATATTGAGAGTAAGTTTGTTGGTGGTCATCCAAGTAGATATTTTTAGTAGTTCGGCATTTACAGTATCTGTTAGTATGGTTGGGTTTTGGTGAGAGAAGACGTAAGTAGTGTCATCAGCAAATAAAAATGGGTTTAAGGAGTTTAGATGCATTTGGGAGTGGAACAGTCTGCCTACTATGGTTATTGAGGCAACTCCTTCACAATCCATCCCACTAACAGAATATTTGCCCAACCCATTTTTCAATGCTACCCATGCAATAATATTTGAAAATTCTATTTATTCATGTGCAAGTCCCACTCAAATCCAACCCCTCTCATTCATGTGTTTATCCAACCTAATACTATGTTTATCCAACCTAACATGTTTATCCAACCAATGAAGGAGCATGACATCTGACCTAGTAGCACAAGCTAGTCAGGTCTAGGCTAGGCTAGATACTACTTTTAGCACGCTATTTACATCCCCTTTATTAATTCCTGTTTTCCTTTTATACACCTCCACGAAAAAACTTTGGTTTTTGGAAATTTTCGAATTTCAGTATAGTGGTGCCCACACTCTTATATGGGTGTGAAGCTTGGGTTGTAAACGCTGCAGTGAGGAGGCGGCTGGAGGCAGTGGAGATGTCCTTTCTAAGGACAATGTGTGGTGTAAATATTACGCAGAGAATTCGGAGTGTGGAAATTAGGAGGAGGTGTAGAGTTACTAAAAGTATTAGTCCGAGGACTGAAGAGGGGTTGTTGAGGAGGTTTGGTCATTTAGAGAGAATGGAACAAAGTAGAATGACTTGGAGAGCGTATTAATCTGTAGGGGAATGAAGGCGGGGTAGGGGTCGTCCTCGAAAAGGTTGGAGGGAGGGGGTAAAGGAGTTTTTGTGGGCGAGGGGCTTGGACTTCCAGGAAGCATGCATGAGCGTGTTAGATAGGAGTGAATGAAGATGAATGGTTTTTGGGACCTGACGAGCTGTTGGAGTGTGAGCAATGTAATATTTTGTGAAGGGATTCAGGGAAACCGGTTAGCCGGACTTGAGTCCTGGAAATGGGAAGCACACGTACAATGCCTGCACTTTAAAGGAGGGGTTTGGGATATTGGCAGTTTGGAGGGACTGCTAAACTGTCTTATCTGAGCACCTCTGCAAAGACAGTGATTATGTATGAGTGATGGTGAAAGTGGGAAACGACCGATGTGTTAAAAAAATAAAATATTTCAGATATTGAAAAGTCAGTGATGATGATGTAATACTGGGGGTATATTTTATGTAACAGAGTGAAGGTGTTATAAGATGAGCTATTGAGATTTTGTTGTTGTATATTTTACATTTTGCTGTAATGTGATATTCGGTGTAAGTTAACATTTATACTGTAGTGTGATGTGTAAGTACTTTATATGACTTGGTTGCATGCATCTTTTTTCTCATCATATACATTCCTTTATGTTTTAAGCCCAGTTTGATTACCAGTCATAACTGCTAATGCTATATACTGTATAAGCTTTTATTTTTCCTTAAAAGTCTGTACTCTATTACAGGGGTTTCCAAACTGGGGTACATGTACCCCCAAGGGAACATGAAGAGATTATTCAGGGGGTTACATGAGTGAATTATTATAATTTGTTGTATTTTTATTGTCATTACTGAATTTTATAAATTCATTTATATTCAGTATTTTATAGACAAATGAACATTCCCAAATATTGATACAACCTTTCTTTAGTAAAAGAAGTATTGCAGTGCTATGTGTATGCAAAAGTACATCAAAGTATATATTCTTATTGTAAAAATATCAGTAGAGCAAGTGTCCATTAGGCAGCGTTAGCTCTGACTTAATATTTTAATATTATTATTTTGCAAGCATCTTTATTGTTATTTTGCATATAGTTGTTCATAGTACCAATTTATGTATAAATATGCAGAGCTTTCATTTGCAAGCTTATTTTTTTCTGTAAGAAATATTCTGTTGTACAATGAAGTTACAAACTCCTAAAATTTAAGAGTACGTTGTTCTATCTGTGTCTTTTTCTCAGACATTATTTATAGAAAGTTATTTTACCCACCTGTTCAAAGGAGTATACAGTTGATTATGCAAAATTGTAATTACACATTGTAACCTTTACAAAGAAATAAATTTTTATCTTTATCTTTAAGGGGTCTGCATTGGACAGAAGTTTGGGAGCTCCTGATATCTCATGCTCACTGAAGCTGCTTTAAAGCTTTTTAATGGTTGCAAAATGGAAATACAGTTTTCCTTGTTTTAACATAAAAACATAAGATTTTTATGCAAGCTTGTATTAAGTGAATTAGCTATTCCAGTATGCAGTGTCCTTGGTGCTATCATTAAATCTGTATATGCAATATACATTCACTGTATGCAATCAGTGTAATTTGCAAAATCTGTTGAAAATTTTCATTATAAATGTTAATGATATGACTGAGCTCAGTACAGCCGCCATGAGCCTGGAACACAACTTGCATAAATCGTAAGACACCTGTATAATGGATTGATATTGTAATAAATTTATCAGTGAACACATTTTAATGGCTGAAATAGTGGATGGTTGTATACTCTATTGTGTCATCTATTCATTATTTCATCCATTAAATAAAGAGTGGATGGTTGAAATAAAGTCAATGGTTGCATAGTTTACATCACTTTTTTTTAATAAAGTTATGTAACATTACAGAAATCTCTCTCTCTTTCTGTAAATTTGTTGGTATTGTGTACTTTGATTTTTTTGTTAAGTGCAGGTGAGATAGTCTTAAAAAAAAAAGTTTTACAATTAACATTGACAGAGTCACAAAGTGGATTACAAGAATACATTGTGGTACATATGTACTGTATTTTCATGTGTATATACAGAGAAAATTAAGAAGCTAATGAAAATTATATTGATTAGTATACATGAATATTTATAGTATATTTTGTTTTTAATTTAGCATTTACTTTTCTTATAAATTGTTTAGGTGTATTGTAATTTGGGAATACGTATATGGAAGTTGACTTGTCAGCGGATGGGTTTATGAAGGATGAGGTAAACCATAGAATTGATGAAGAAAAAAAAGCTGAGTGGTGCGTTGAGGTATCTGTGGAGACAAAGAACGTTATCCATGGAGGCAAAGAAAGGAATGTACGAGAGTATAGTGGTACCAACACTCTTATATGGGTGTGAAGCATGGGTTGTAAATGCTGCAGCGAGGAGGCGGCTAGAGGCAGTGGAGATGTCGTGTCTAAAGGGCAATGTGTGATGTAAATATTATGCAGAGAATTCGGAGTGTGCAAATTAGGAGGAGTGTGGAGTTACTAAAAGTATTAGTCAGAGGGCTGAAGAGGGGTTGTTGAGGTGGTTTGGTCATTTAGAGAGAATGGAAAAAGTAGAATGACTTGGAGAGCGTATAAATCTGTAGGGAAAGGAAGAAGGGGTAGGGGTCATTCTCGAAAAGGTTGGAGGGAGGGGGTAAAGGAGGTTTTGTGGGTGAGGGGCTTGGACTTCCAGCAAGCGTGTGTGAGCGTGTTAGGAGTGAATGGAGATGAATGTTTTTGGGACCTGATGAGCTGTTGGAGTGTGAGCAGGGTAATATTTAGTGAAGGGATTCAGGGAAACCGGTTATTATAGATTTAGCCGGACTTGAGTCCTGGAAATAGGAAGTACAATGCCTGCACTTTAAGGGAGGGGTCTGGGATATTGACAGTTTGGAGGGACTACTCTAAACTGTTGTATCTGAGCACCTCTGCAAAGACAGTGATTATGTATGAGTGAGGTGAAAGTGTTGAATGATGATGAAAGTAGTATTTTCTTTTGGGGATTTTCTTTCTTTTGGGTCACCCTGCCTCGGTGGGAGACGGTCGACTTGTTAAAAAAAAAAAATGTTCTGTACTATATGCTATGATCATTGGTTAGTGATACACCATAAACTTATCTCTTCATTAGTTGATGTAAAGTTTCCTGCAAGGGTTTTAAATGTTTGAGCTACAGTAAATCTTTAACTGTGAGAAAAAATTACAAAGGGATTTTACCACCCCACGTGAGTATCTTTTTTATTTTTTATTTCAACAGTTGTCTTCTGCCAAGGCAGAGTGACCCAAAGAAGAAAAAACACTTACCAACATTCACTCCATTTCTGGCTTTTTAGAAGCGCACTGACTTGATAATTGGATTACACCCGACTGCAACATTCCCGCACCTCCTTCAGGCTTGTATGAGTGAAAGCTCTCATAAGGGCAATTATGGAAATAATATGATTGAGAAGCCTACAGTTGTAGGCCCAGAAGAAAGACACTAATTATGCAATGCATTTCAGGCAAACTAATCATAAGGTTTACTTCTTTCTTTCAACAAATCGACCGTTTCCCACCAAAGTGGGGTGGCCCAAAGAGAAAAACAAAAGTTTCTCTTTTTAACTTTAGTAATGTATAAAGGAGAAGGGGTTACTAGCCCCTTGCTCCCGGCATTTTAGTCGACTCTTACGACACACATGGCTTTCGGAGGAAGAATTCTGTTCCACTTCCCCATGGAGATAAGAGGAAATAAGAACAAGAACTTCAGTGGACCCCCGAGTATCGTAATTAATCTGTTCCAGGAGCTATTACTTAACACGAAGTTTACGAAATTCGAACCCTTATTTCCCATAAGAAATAATGTGAATACAATTAATCCGTTACACAAAAAAATATTCACATACAAAATAATTAAAAATAATATATATATATTGAAGAGCTGCAGGCATCTGGAATATAGGGTAATGAGTAATGAAGGTCCTCTTGGGCATTTTCTTCCAAAACAGGCCTGTTTCATCACAATTAAACACTTGTTGGGGGAGGAATTCTTCAGCCTCTACGAAGGGAATCCCACTCCCTGCATGCCTGCTACACTCCCTGCATGAATGCTACACTCCCTGCATGCCTGCTAAACTCCTGCATGAATGCTAAACTCCTGCATGAATGCTAAACTCCCTGCATGCCTGCTAAACTCCCTGCATGCCTGCTAAACCCCCTGCATCAATGCTAAACTCCCTGCATCAATGCTAAACTCCCTGCATCAATGCTAAACTCCCTGCATCAATGCTAAACTCCCTGCATCAATGCTAAACTCCCTGCATCAATGCTAAACTCCCTGCATCAATGCTAAACTCCCTGCATCAATGCTAAACTCCCTGTATGAATGCTAAACCCCCTGCATGAATGCTAAACTCCTGCATGAATGCTAAACTCCCTGCATGAATGCTAAACTCCTGCATGAATGCTACACTCCTTGCATGCTTGCTAAACTCCCTGCATGAATGCTACACTCCCTGCATGAATGTTACACACTCTGCATGAATGCTACCACTGGGGTGCCACTAGGAAGCTTCTTTGGACCCATGGTGACTTATTTCACAGTGACAATCACTAAACCACCAAAAAAGACACCAAATGTATTGTGAATGTTTGAAAGAGCGGGCTGGGTAATGTTCTCTCAATGGTAAACAACGCTTCACTGGTGGACATCCTGCGTCCTGCGCAGATGCGGAGCAGGCGGACTGGTCTAATACGTTACGAAACACGAGCCAGTTTACGATTCTCGAAATCGAAAAAAGCTTACGAAACACGATTTTTACGAAATAAGAACCATACAAAACTCCGGGGTCCACTGTAGTAAGAAAATAGAAGAAAACCCAGAGGGTGTGTATATATATGCTTGTACATGAATGTATAGTTCCTTTATATAAAGGGAAGGGGATAAAAGAGAGTGTAAGAATTATAGGGGAATAAGTTTACTGAGTATACCAGGTAAAGTGTATGGCAGGGTTATTATTGAAAGAATTAGAGCTAAGACAGAGAGTAGGATTGCAGATGAGCAAGGAGGCTTTAGAGTGAGTAGGGGGATGTGTTGATCAGTGTTTACAGTGAATCATATACTGTATGTGAACAGTATTTAGATAAAGGTAGAGAAGTTTTCATTGCATTTATGGATTTAGAAAAGGCATATGATAGAGTGGATAGGGAAGCAATGTGGCAAATGTTGCAAGTGTATGGAATAGGTAGTAAGTTACTGAAGGCTGTAAAGAGTTTTTATGAGGATAGTGAGGCTCAGGTTAGGGTGTGTGAGAGAGGAAGATTACTTCCCGGTAAAAGTAGGTCTTAGACAGGGATGTGTAATGTCACCATGGTTGTTAAATATATTTATAGATGGGGTTGTAAAAGGGTAAGTGCTAGGGTGTTGGGGAGGGGGGTGGGATTAAATTATGGGAATTAAATGCAAAATGGGAGTTGACACAGTTACTTTTGCTGATGATACTGTTCTTATGGGAGATTCTAAAGAAAAGTTGCAAAGGTTAGTGGACGAGTTTGGGAGGGGGTGTAAAAGGGAGAAAGTTGAAAGTGAACATAGATAAGAGTAAGGTGATGAGGGTATCAAGCGATTTAAATAAAGAAAAATTGGATATCACATTGAGAGAGGGATTATGGAAGAAGTAAATGTTTTCAGATGTTTGGGAGTTGACGTGTCAGCAGATGAGTTTATGAAGGATGAGGTTAACCATAGAATTGATGAAGGAAAAAAGGTGAGTGGTGCGTTGAGGTATCTGTGGAGACAAAAAACGTTATCCATGGAGGCAAAGAAGGGAATGTACGAAAGTATAGTGGTACCAACACTCTTATATGGGTGTGAAGCATGGGTTGCAAATGCTGCAGCGAGGAGGAGGCTGGAGGCAGTGGAGATGTCCTGTCTAAGGGCAATGTGTGGTGTAAATATTATGCAGAAAATTCGGAATGTTGAAATTAGGAGAAGGTGTGGAGTTACTAAAAGTATTTGTCAGAGGGCTGAAGAGGGGTTGTTGAGGTAGTTTGGTCATTTAGAAAAAATGGATCAAAGTAGAATGACTTGGAGAGCGTATAAATCTGTAGGGGAAGGGGAGAGCGTATATATCTGTAGGGGAAGGTAGGCGGGGTAGGGTGCGTCCTAGAAAAGGTTGGAGGGAGGGTAAAGGAGGTTTTGTGGGCGAGGGGCTTGGACATCCAGCAAGCATGTGTGAGCCTGTTTGATAGGAGTGAATGGAGGCAATGGTTTTGGGACCTGACGAGCTGTTGGAGTGTGAGCAGGGTAACATTTGTGAAGGGATTCAGGAAACCAGTTAATTGATTTAGTTGGACTTGAGTCCTGGAAATGGGAAGTACAGTGCCTGCACTTTAAAGGAGGGTCTGGAATAGTGACAGCTGGGAGGGACTATTCTCAGCTGTCGTATCTGAGCGCCTCTGCAAAGACAGTGATTATGTGTGAGTGTGGTGAAAGTGTTGAATGATGATGAAAGTGTTTTCTTTTTGGGGATTTTCTTTCGTTTTGGGTCACCCTGCCTCAGTGGGAGACGGCGACTTGTTGAAAAAAAAAAAAAACCATGAATGTGTAGTGTAACCTAAGTGTAAGTGAAGTAACAAGACATACCTGAAATCTTGCATGTTTATGAGACAGAAAAAAGACACCAGCAATCCTACCATCATGTAAAACAATTACAGGCTTTCGTTTTTCACTCACTTGGCAGAGCAGTTGTACCTCCCTGGGCGGTTGTTGTCTACTACTACTACTTACATGCTACTTAAATCTAGACTTAGTACAGTGGACCCCGGATTACGTACTGCTTCAAACTCGAACAATTATGTAAGTGTATTTTTGTAAGTGCTTTTGTAAGTGTATTTTTGGGGATCTAAAATGACTAATCTAATTTACATTATTCCTTAGGGAACAAATTCGTTCGGTAACGGCACTTGAACAGCATTCTGGATCGAAATAATGATGTAATCCGGAGGTCCACTGTATATTATTACTGTCATTATCAGTATAGCTTGAGTAATACATTACAATCACCAGTACAATGAGACAGGTTGCAAAGGATGAGTTGGTCAATTGGCACACAAATTGTATCAGTTTAGTGACCTGCATTTTGCGGAGCAGTAGAATCGAGATGGTGAAATAAAAACACAAGAATTGACTGATGATTAATGAATATAACCTTCATGTCAGATTTAATAGGCACTTTTTATCAATATAAGTGAAGATGCTGGCAGATGGGAACGTTTGGCATTCTCAGTCAGTGAGATCCAAATTTTGGGCCATTTAATTTGCATGGGGTTTTTGAAAAGGTTGAGTCATACACATGGAATGTCAAAGAAATAAAAAAAAATTGTATTGTATCCATCTGTTCTATTGTAACTCTAGATAGGACTGAAGTTCTGAGTTAATGTTTGAACTGAGTGTTTTGTGCAGTAGAAAGTGTAAATATTTTGTATGTTAAGCAAATGTAAACTTTTGAATAAGGGACATATGTGTTGCCTGGAGTCTGAATGAATAATTTTTTTAGAGTTGATTTCTGCTGAGCAACAATAGGTTTAAGGTGATTAGCTGTTGTTTATCCCTGTGCACAGATACAATAGGTGAGGTATGGATATACATTAAAGAGTGGTACAAAGTAAGCAGGGATGTTTTAAGGACATAATAGTATATTTCTGAGAGATGCCCACTGTTTTGGAAGTTTTTAAGAAAAGTTCTGGATGTGTGCATTGAATTTTATTTTGCTGACAAGGTGTATTCCCAAGAATTTACCCTCATCCTGCCTGTCGATCGGTGTGTTGTTTATCAATACATGTTCAAATGAACATTTTTTGCCTTGTTCCCAAATATTATATAGAAAGTCTTGTCTTGTCTATATTGAGTGTGATGATGTTGGTTATGATCCATGTAGATATTTTGGCAAGCTCAGCATTTACCATGTTGTTGAGTGCAGCCAGATCTGCATTTGAAATGACAAACATTATATCATATGTAAACAGAATTGGTTTAGGTTCCTGTGAAGCATTAGGAAGGTCAATGATGTAAATAAGGAATAGCAGAGAGCCCAGGACACTACTTTGTGGAACCTCTATTTTGATTGATTGGGTTGCTGAGGAACAGTCATTAATGGTCACTTGTTGATGTTTGTCACTCAGATAAGATTTCATGTATGAGAGAGCATGCCCTCTATTTCAATAATGTTCTAATTTAATCAGTAGACTGTTGTGGTCTACTGTATCGAAGGCCTTTTTTTTTTTACATTGATAAAGAGGCCCATTAGATATTTATTATTTTCTTGAGAGGAGTAGATTGAGGCAACCATTTTTTATTATTGCATCATTGGTACTCCGTTCTGACCTGAAGCCAAGTTGACATGGATTAAGGATATTGTGTTTGGTTATGAAGTCATATATTTGGTTATATATTATTTTTCCAAAGATTTTAGGCAGTAAAGGCAAGTTAGAAATTTGTCTGTGATTACTGACTTTTGTTGGGACACCGCTTTGTAGATTAGTGTAACTCTTGCTAGTTTATATATGTTAGGGAAAGTTCTGGCTTCAGTTGATTTATTGAACAATGCTGTAATAAATGGTTATAACACATGAATGAGATAACATAGGTGAAATTAGATAGATAGCTAGCTTTGTTAAAGGGAAGTTTAACATTATAATCACTGACCTCAAGAACTCAATAGTTGCAGACTTAACCTGGTGAGGGTGGATTTCGGTCTCCCACTGTACTGTATACTAAAATTGCATTATATTACCAATTATATCCATGTATATGCGCACACATGCATGCACGTGTCGAGTGGAGTTCCACAAGGGTCAGTCCAAGGGCCGGTGTTGTTTCTCGTATATGTGAATGAGATGACAGAAGGGACAGATTCAGAGGTATCCCTGTTCACAGACGACGTAAAACTAATGAAGAGACAAAAAGCAGATGAGGATCAGGAAAGACTACAAAGAGATCTGGACAGGCTGCAAGCCTGGTCCAACAAATAGCTCTTGGAGTTTAACCCCACCAAGTGCAAAGTCATGAAGCTTGGGAAAGGACAAAGAAAATGGAGTACAAGCACAGGGTCAGACACTGCAAACGGGCGAGTATCATTCGAGCAAATCCCCACAGGTGCACATCAGCCAGATAACTGCTGCAGCATATAGACGCCTAGGAATGGTGTTTCAACATCTAAGTAAGGAGTCATTCACGACACTGTACACCATGTATGTCAGGCCCATATTGGAGTATGCATCACCGGTATGGCGCACACATCTGGTCAAGCACGTCAAGAAATTAGAGAAAGTGCAAAAGTTTGCAACAAGACTAGTCCTAGAGCTAAGGGGGTATGTCCTATGACAAGAGGTTAAGGAAACTCAACCTGATGACACTGGAGGACAGGAGGGATAGGGGGGACATGACAACGACGTATAAAGTACCGAGAGGAATTGACAAGGTGAACAGGGCCAGAATGTTTTAGAGATGAGATACAGGAACAGGGGGACACAACTGGAAGCTGAAAACTCACATGAGTCATAGGAATGTTAGAAAGTATTTCTTCAGCCTTAGGGTTGTCAGGAAGTGAAACAGTCTGGAGAGTGAAGTAGTGAAGGCAGTATCCATACATAGCTTTAAGAAGAGGTACGATAAGGCTCTTGGAGCTGGGAGAAGTGACCAGCAGTGAGATGGGTCCAGGAGCTGTGAATCGACCCCTGCAACCTCATATAGGTGAGTACACACACACACACATTAACATGAAAATAAGCTTTTAAAAATGCATATTTTTGTTTAGTAGTTCACACTAAAAATGTGTTGTTTATCTGTACAAAATAAGTGATTTTAATACTACCAAAGGTAAAAAGCATGTTTTGTAGGTTAGATATAAATATTAATGTACCTTTTGTATAATGTATCTTCTGCCCCTGATATTCTCATACATATTTTGTGCACACTATTTAAAAATAATAGTGTAGTGTTTGAGCTGTCTTTTATTTAATAGTTGCAGCAATTGTTATTTAAATTCTGAGTACTGTTGTATTAATACTTATTGTGAAGTTAAAATGTTTGCCTGATTGAAGCTTGCATTTAACACTAACTTAATGACCTTTAAATAAAAATATCCAGAAATATTCTGAATATGTGTCTGTAGACTTAAATTGAAAGTTTTTGAGCAAGTTTGCAGTGAATGATATGAAAGTGTTTCAGATTTTGTTGCATGTGTTGATTATATCATATAAGCAACTTTTTCTTCAATTATAGCATGTGTTTTGCCTGTTTCTGCACACTAATATTTGGGAAATTTTGTATTTTTATTCTTGCTTGTTAATATATATTATGCTCTATTTACACATAACTCATAATAATAAAATAAAAACAAATAGAAACTAGGTTTTCAGTATATTGATAAACATAGGAAGATAATCTGAATACAGTATATAATTGAATGAGGAGTGAAAAGGGAATAAAACTTGTGAACACAGAATTTTGTAAGACTGGCAAGGCAAGATGTGAATTGTATGTGAAGGGGTGAGCAATTTTTTGCTGCTCCTGATTTTATGGAGGTGCTTTTAAATACAAGGGCATTACCTGGATTAAGTGAGTAGGCCATAAGAATAAAACTGCAGGCTTTAGAATCTGCAGCAATCTTTGGTATTTTGTAAAGTACATAAGAGTTGGACAGATGGGGTAAGAGGGAAGTGATTAACAGAGGTTTGTTAATAATACTGTGATTTATGTAATAAACTAAATTCCAGCTGTCTTGGTTTAAAGCTCTGTTGATATAAAACATATACATACTACTGTATTACGAATAAAGCATTGCATGATCAATTATAGAGCTTAATGTATATTTACAATACAGTAATTTTCCATGGAACCCTTCAAACGTATTATAGAAATGCCATGAACAGTATATACTGTACATATAAAATATTAGAAAACTAAAAAAATAGAATTTTGCTAAATCTTTAGATTGCAGTTTGACCTGGAACTTTGATATCAACCCTAGGTAAGTACAGTATTTAATTTCAAGAAAAAATAAATAAAATGCAAAGGTTAAAATTTTTTAAACAACAGTTCAGAAAATGGGAATGTAAACCTTAGAGCTAGCTGTTTTTTGCTGGTTAGGAAGTGTGTTGTAGCAGGTACTCTATATCAGCATTGTAAATAGCTTTCCTACATGAACCAGGGAAGAGCTTCACAAAAAAATGAAGCTATATATTAATGACTCCAGTAAATTAATCTATTTTTCCTTCTCAAGAGATGTGTTTACACATTACTGTGTTATGCAATTTATATGCACCTTTAACCTTCACAAATGTAGCTATTTTGTTGTTAATAAAGTTTCCAGTATTGCTACATGAGGATGCCTTGATCCTGGTAAAAGGATCTTGATCCAAGGAACTGTAGCTACCCTTCCTCTGATCAAACCTGATTACCACCCATTCCTCAGGCACTGTATGAATCCTACAACTGCAGCGCTTCCTCATGAATACAGTATATGTAATAATAATTCACTGTTGATGAAAGGTTGTGAGGTGGCCAGTTTTTTCTATTTGCCACGTAAAACAATTTAAGGTAATGAATTTTTCAAGAAAATTTAACTCATTTTGGTAGTGAAATATTAGAATTGTATTGGATCTTGCACTTTGTTTTCGAGGTAATGGTAAACATTTTATTCCTTAAGACATTATATTTGCTGAACTTTTAATGATAATCGGTGTAAAAGTCTTATCATACATCATATATTTTGTTAAAATTTTCTGTGAAAAAACATTTTCATAATTTTTCTTATTATCATTTGGGATATAAAATAAATTAAAATCCATTTATGTTACACAACTATTTAACATTTATCATAATATGCATATTGATTTATTTTCTGTATACAGTGGACCCCCGAGTTTCGTAAAAACTTCACTCCTGAAGTCTGCTCAAGTGCCATTACCGAACGAATTTACTCCCTTAAGGAAAAATTTCACGTAGGTTAGTCTATTTCAGACCCCCGAAAATACACTTCCAGAAGAACTTACAAAATTATACTTACATAATTGCACGATTTCCGGGGTATTCGTTAACCGAGGGTCCACTGTACTGTATTTTCTATCTGTATAATGTAATAAGTTTGGCAGTTTAGTTAGAAATACATTAAATTCTCAACTTAACTGTAAGTTAGAGATTATACACTATAACAGCATTGCATTTAAGTTTATTTGTTTCTTAAGGGTATGAAGTCTCTTATTGGCATATATTTTCAAAAGAATTTTTTTTTTTAAGTAGACATTTGGCAGTACATATGCCACTACACATTAATGATGAGCTTTATACAAACACCATACTGCATGTTATAGTTTGACCTACCCTGTAAGAATTCTTCCATTTTGGCTTTTCCTTTCCATGATGTATGTTGACTATGTTCACTCCAGTACATTTATCTGGCATATAATCATGCCACTAGTCATCCTCTCTTTTCTTCTTAGTATAACTGGTTAATGATTCAGGTTGGACTGAAACATCATAATTTTCAGTCTCCTAAGTTTGGGTTATTTGTGTATTGTTCCAGCCACGGTATTGTGACTTTTTATTCTTTTCAGATATTCTTATCTGTATTAGTTGACCCTTGTCAGTTTAGTGCTTTCTTTGATTATAATAATAATAATAATCTGCATTAGTTTTTTAATTGCTATGCTTCAAGTTTTCCATACCTATTCACATGCCAATTTACTCATTTAATTACTTCTTACTTCTGTTTTCTTCTTTAATAGTTTTCTGCCTCTTGTTCTTACAGGTATTATTTGTCATTTTATACCATTCATTATTCCATACTTTTCATAAAATGTTATAAAACCAGTTGTACATATCAACAGGCAATCATCCTCTAAATTCATGGATTGCATTCTAGACTTTTTTAATGAATCACATTTTATGGACATCCATGATATAAATAGGTGGCCTGGTGGCTAAAGCTCTCGCTTCACACACGGAGGGCCCGGGTTCGATTCCCGGCGAGTGGAAACATTTCAACGTGTTTCTTTACACCTTTTGTCATGTTTACCTAGCAGCAAATAGGTACCTGGGTGTTAGTCGACTGGTGTGGGTCGCATCCTGGGGGACAAGATTGAGGACCCCAATGGAAAGAAGACAGACAGTCCTCGATGACGCACTACTTTCTTGGGTTATCCTGGGTGGCTAACCCTCCGGGGTTAAAAATCCGAAGAAATCTTATCTTATTTTATACATTCCAGAGAATTTTTATTTACATATTTTGAATATGAGAATAAAAAGTAACCATTATAAAATTATATTTAGTAGTTACATCTGCTCAGCAGAGATAGATGATATGGATGCCTATGAAGGCTTGGTGTAAAAATTTAACGAAGTTTGGGTGTTACCTCACAATGTGACCCTCGTGGGTTTAGCGCTTTCTTTGATTATAATAATAATAACGTCAATGTACAGTACATAAGGGAGAGATGTAGGATTGATTTTCCTTTGCACAAAATTAAGTCCTGTTTTTAAATAAGCCCTCTTTAGCTTGTAATAATATTGGTAGAATTACCGACAATATGTTAAGTAAAAGAACACAATTGCAACTAATGTGACATTTTATTGTGGCAACGTTTCGCTCTCCAGGAGCTTTCTCAAGCCGTTACAAGCGATATATGGACACAGTTGGCATATATATACTCTCAAGGTGAGGTGAAAAAACTAGTGGTGGTAGAAGTAGTAGTGATATAAGTAGTATTAGTAGTAGTAGTAGTAGTAGAAGTAATACATTAAGGTAGAACAATCAATATGCACATGAGTAAAAGGGTGATAAAACAAATACTTGGGTAGTATAACAATAGGTTAGACAAATATTTCTGCTGGAGGTTGAAATATAGAAGGCCAGTAGGAGTGTTCCACATCTACGATGTGCTAAATTAGCAGTAGATAACAACCTAAGATTTCAAGTTTACCGGAAACCTACAAATAAAAATGACCTCACACACTTCTATTCCAGTCAAGATACTAAGATCAAAAGAGGTATCATCATCGGATTCTTCCTAAGAGCTTACCGAATTTGTAGTCCTGAGTTTCTTGACGAGGAATGTACATACATTCACCAAACCTTCACTGATTTACATTTTCCTTCCTTTTTCATCAAAGATTGTAAGAAAAGAGCTCTTCAGATCATTAATTCTCCACGCGTCAACTCCACTCCAAACAAAGTTATAATTCTTCCCAACAGCCAGGTTGCATCCAACATTTCTAAAGTATTTGCACAAGCTAACACTAGAGTCGCCATCGCTTCCAGTACTTCTATTAAGGATCTAACCAGGACTAAATCCAAGCACCATGAACCAGTCAACGCAGGGGTCTACACTATACCCTGTGGAGGCTGCGACAGAATTTATGTAGGAGAAACAGCAAGAAACCTCGAGACACGCATCAATGAACACATGAATGCATGCAGAAACGATAACCTGAACAACGCCTGCGTACAACACCGAAATTCCAACAATCATCTCATGAAATTCAAAGACGCCCGACTAGTAATCAAAGAAACTAATTTCCGTAGACGAAAATGCCTTGAATCAGCACTTATCTCTGTTTCTAACACAATTAAACAAAACAAAGGCAGCTTCACCATCTTTGAAGTCTTAGCAAGAATCCTCCTGAAAACAGTAAACCCTACCATCACATAGTCTCTCCTGCTAATTTAGCACATCGTAGATGTGGAACACTCCTACTGGCTTTCTATATTTCAACCTCCAGCAGAAATATTTGTCTAACCTATTGTTATACTACCCAAGTATTTGTTTTATCACCCTTTTACTCATGTGCATATTGATTGTTCTACCTTATTGTATTACTTCTACTACTACTACTACTACTACTAATACTACTTATATCACTACTACTTCTACCACCACTAGTTTTTTCACCTCACCTTGAGAGTATATATATGCCAACTGTGTCCATATATCGCTTGTAACGGCTTGAGAAAGCTCCTGGAGAGCGAAACGTTGCCACAATAAAATGTCACATTAGTTGCAATTGTGTTCTTTTACTTAACCTCTTTAGCTTGTGCATCACTGCATTCCTTATCTCACTACAGCCTTTGGGAACTCATTTTGTATAGAGCAGAATGTTAACTAACTTTTAATTGCTCAAATGAGGTGGACTTCTTACTGCTTAAAAACAAAAGCTTAGGAGCAAGTCTGTGAATTCAGACTGATAATGCATACTGTAATTCTTAACCTTTGCCTGTCACAAACTGCACGTTCATTATAGCCAATGTTCGTATGATGCTTTTTTAAAGTAATTTGTTAATGATGGCGGATAATTAGGAAAAAATATTAATACTGTACAGTACTGTACTGAATTTCCATGGATTGACTTCATGTTTGGATATTATTGTAAGAACAGTATGTGCAGTTCTTTTCTCATTGAACTAAAAATTCAAGTAGCTGCATCAGTGATATTTTTTGCCTTGGTATACAGTGGATATTATATTCCCACACCGGTACAATATACAATGTAGCAATTCTAGAGTTTTGTATCCCTTGGTTGTATAAAAAATATCAGAATTCTCTTAGTTCTAGATAAAGTTTGATTCTTTTCAGTAACACCAAAGTTTTAGGGTAGTACTGTACATAGTATTTCTGAGTCCTTTCATTGCAATGTATGTTTTTGGTCATTCTTCATTAAGTCACATATGTTACTCAGAGTTTTACATTTTTTTTAGTATTTAAAATTTTAAATATTTAAAGCACAATTATAGTTTTTGTCAAAATTAAAGTGTTAGTAGCTGCTGTTACTATCTAAAAAACAAGCATTACAAGAGTACATCACAATCTGCTAATGCTAACATCACTGCTCTTGCTATTGATGTACTAACTCATAGTATTTATTGGCAGGAACTGCAGTGATACCATTTTTCACTTACCAGTGACTATACCAGTCAGTGAAATAGAGTAATATTGTAAATTGTACAGCAATAACAATGGTTATGACATTACTCTAGTTACACTACTACTGATTAGTCATGGAAATATACAGTATATAGTTTTTATGTACTTGTGACAGTATACCAGTGCCTATAGTGTCAGTGAGTGAGAACTAAGCAAGTGCTGTGGGATTTTACCACCAATTTAATGATTAGTAACTAGTCATTGTACTACTGTGTTATATATGGTTCATGAAGAATGGCTTTGATATGAATTTGTATCTTTGTGTGTATTTATGTTCTTTTTATGTGATTACATTGTATTTTGGCTCTAATATTTTTATTATTTGCATTTTAGTTCAGAATTCGTAGCATGATTTATTAAAAGTTAAGTTGGTTTATGTTTTCCTAGGAAAAGCAGATGAATACTGTATTCTTTCAGTTCAAACTTAGTTAAAAATCTTACTCTTTCCTCGCAGTAAATTTAGTTTATTCTGCTGCTCATTATTGGTTTATCTGTCAAGTTTACCAGTTATGTCATTGTTTATTACATTGTTTAATGTAATCGTAAGTTTATGTAAATTTTGTACTGTCAAATTACAAGTTATTTAGATTCATTAAGTAAATTAGAATAGTACTATGTACATTTGTTTTTGTTTTTTTAAAATGCTGTAAGTGTTGACATGTCAAATCATTTTTAATATTCCTAAACATATATTTTAACTTGTGATATGTAATGTACTCTTGTACAGTGATAACAAAGTGATACAGTAAAAGGTTGCACTTAAATATTTTTTCTTTATCTTTGATTATGATGCCGTTTCCATCCTATCATTTTTTTTCAATTGGTGGCTATGAGGTGGGATCCAAGAGCTAGAGCTCAGTTGCTAAACATACAGTTAGATACTGTAACTTTATACTAGATTATATGAAAGAAAAATATGATTAAGCTAGTACAGTGGTACCTCGACTTACGATGGTCCCCAAACTCACCCTTTTATGTAAGTTTATTTTTTTAAATGCTTTTGTAAGTGTAATTTTGGGGGTCTAAAAGGACTAGTCTATTTTACAACATTTCTTAAGGAGATAAATTCGTTTGGTAATGGCACTTGAACAGCATTCTGGAATGAAAAAATATCGTAAGTCGAGGTACCACTGTATTTGATAGAAACAAAATAAAATATTTCAAGAGACAGAAATACATAAACAAATTATAGTTATGCACCATATACTAAATATGAAAATAGAATTAAGTACAGTTCTTTCCCAAAATGAGTAAACCCTTATGGGTTTTGTGCTTACATTAATAATACATGTAATAATAATTTCTCCAAATGAGAATAATTTAATAAAGAATGGCTTACCAAAAGTACTTGAGAGCATCTTAGGTTAAACTGTGCAAACTTCATTTTGGACACTTTTGAAGTTCTGACATGCTTACTGGTACAGTACTTTGTCCTCCGGATTCTGATGGCTCAACCTTAAATACAGACTCCCTCTGTGATTTCTTATCTGACACCTAAACCTACTTTGATTATACATGCTTACCTTTAGCACTCCTTACTAACTCTCCCTCTGACATGCTCTTCACCCTCACTGGTCTCTTGATCAAGCCTATTACAAACCTTTAGCACATCCTACCCTGCAGTGCTGTATAACCCTAGTAGGTTTAGCACTTGGTTATGATTGTAATAATCTTACACCTACTGGCTACAACTGTATACATGTATTAGCTTGTAAAACCATGTGTAATTAATTAAACCTTATTTTATTTTAATATGAACAAAATAAGATCATTAACATGAACAATGACATCAATAACTCAATAATTATTGAGTGTAAATTCATGAAGATTGGGGAAGGGCAAAGAAGACCGCAGACAGTGTGTACAAGGAAAAGGATCTTGGGTGAGTATAATACTGAGCACATCTGAGGCGCACATCAACCAAATAACTGCTGCGGCATATGAGCACCTGGCAAACCTAAGAATACCGTTCCAACATCTCAGTAAGGAATCATTCAAGACTCTGTACACATTGCACGTCAGGCCCGTATTGAAGTATGCAGCCCCAGTTTGGAACCCACACCTGGTCAAGCATGTCAAGAAATTAGAGAAAGTGCAAAGGGTTGCAACAATACTAGTCCCGGAGCTAAGGAGAATGTCCCACAAGGAGAAGTTAAGGAAAATTGATCTGACAATACTATAGGACAGAAGAGATAGGGAAGGACACGATAACGACATATAAAATACTGAGAGGAATTGGCAAGGTCGACAGAGACAGGATGTTTCAGAGATGGGACACAGCACCAAGGGGTCACAATTGGAAGTTGAAGACTCAGATGAGTCACAAGGATGTTAGGGAGTATTTCTTTGGTCATAGAGATGTCAGGAAGTAAAAGTCTGGAAAGCAATGTAATGGAGGCAGGATCCATACATAGCTTTAAGAAGAGGTATGATAAAGCTCATGGAGCAGTGAAGAGGCAGGGCCAGGAGCTAAGACTGTAAAAAATTATTATCAATATGCAATAGCAAGAATAATAACAAGAACAATGAGAATAATAACTAATGAGAATATCAGGAATAACGAGATCACTAAAATAAATAAGGAAAATAATATCAAGATCAACAAAAACAATAAAAAAATAAAAACTACAACAATAACAATCGGCAGATATCACAATATTCTCAAAGATGACAGGGCAAAAAAAAATATATATTACTACTAAACTTTCTCCTCTTCACACCCATGAACCCAGTAACACCCACCCACATATTCCCCATAAAACACCCAACCATCCACCTTCCACCCTTCCTCCTGCCATTCTACCTTTATTACCTTGGTTTAGCGCTTCTATTTGATTATAATAATAATAATAACCTTCATTACCTAAGCTGCCCATCCATCCTTACCCTTCAATCTTCCCTCCATCTACCTACCCCCAACCTCATACCCATTCATTGCTACCCCCATCCCTCTGTTCATCCTTACATCCAATCCATCCCCAACACCCATGCACTCACTCCCAATTATCCATACCGCATATATTTCCCAGCTAACTAACCCTATTCATTTATATTCCATCTGCGGCCCTTTCTTTACCTTCCCTTCTCGCAGATGGACCCTCCTTTAATCCTGACTCTCTCGTTGACTTTTTGACAGAAACTGACTTACTACACAAACTCTGAAGATTATACCTCTAGCACCTCCCTCAGTCCCTTCTACCTTGATCTCTTGCTACTCTCTATCCCTGCACTATCCACCATCCTGCTGCACTCCATACCCTACTAATCATCCATCTCCCTCTTACAACCCAGTCTCCCTGCATCCTGCAATAACCTGCAGCGCTGTATAACCCCTGTGGTTTAGCGCTTCTATTTGATTATAATAATAATAATAATAATAATTATATTCCATCTACTACAACCCACCCACACCTCTGTCCACCCACACCTTCACCAACCCTCTCACATCTCTGTCCACCCACACCTTCACCAACCCTCTCACATCTCTGTCCACCCACACCTTCATCCCTCTCACATCTCTGTCCACCCACACCTTCACCAACCCTCTCACTTCTCTGTCCACCCACATCTTCACCAACCCTCTCACATCTCTGTCCACCCACACCTTCATCCCTCTCACATCTCTGTCCACCCACACCTTCACCAACCCTCTCACTTCTCTGTCCACCCACACCTTCACCAACCCTCTCACATCTCTGTCCACCCACACCTTCACCAACCCTCTCATATCTCTGTCCACCCACACCTTCATCCCTCTCACATCTCTGTCCACCCACACCTTCACCAACCCTCTCACATCTCTGTCCACCCACACCTTCACCAACCCTCTCACATCTCTGTCCACCCACACCTTCACCAACCCTCTCACATCTCTGTCCACCCACATCTTCACCAACCCTCTCACATCTCTGTCCACCCACACCTTCACCAACCCTCTCACATCTCTGTCCACCCACACCTCCGTCCTACATCCACCCACACCCCATCCACGCACGCCTCCGTCTTACATCCACCCTCTGCCATTAATGACGATGACTTGGCACTGTCAGCTGATCTAAGCAATTTAGGAGAGTTGCTGTGCTGACAACAGTGCCTCAGGAAGGCAATGTTAGTGTCATGGTGCCAGTGGACGCACGTATCACGGTGCCAGTGAATGCACTTGTCACGGTGCCAGTAAATGCACGTATTACGGTGCCAGTCGGACGCACTTGTCACGGTGCCAGTAAATGCACGTGTCACGGCACCAGCAATTGATTCCAGAAATTGGAGCTCCCCCTCCCTTCCCTTGGATCAAACCTGATTACCTTCAGTTTTCTCAGGGCTGTATAACCCCTACGGATTTAGCGCTTCCCTATGAATAATATGGTGATAATAATAATTATAAAAATAAAATACTAGGTGGTGTGTTCAAGACAATTTGACTATTCCTGAGAGAACAGTCATGAATCGTGTACTCCATTGATTAATTAAGACGGGTTATAATAATAACCAATTTTTAAAGGGGTAGACCGGTAAGCCAGTGGAAGGCCTCGGTCAGATGACCAAAATCTCCAGATGCGGGTCATCATATGGCTAAGACCAGCGTCAGGAAACACTCGTCCTTTTTCCAGACAAACCTACCTAACCTAACCATTGATGGACGGAGTGGAGTGTGCTCCAGTGTATGGTTTCATTAATAGCTGGATGGACTGATGGATGGAATGTGCTTCATTGCATAGCTTCATTACTAGATGGATGGATGGAAATAAGTCACTTTGTCTGACTTTTATGAGTTATCCTAGATAATTTTCACATGTATGATAATTTCACTAATGCGTACTTGTGCCTAAATAAAGTTGCTTACTTCATTACTTGGCTTCATTAATAGATGAGAGGATGTATGGATAGTATATGGATGTATGGACAGGAACGAAGGCTAATGAGAATAAAAAAAAAGACTTCTTCAGGTGTTTCCACATATATACTTCGCCCTCTACTAGCCTTTCACTAAGCAATAATTGCGAGATGCTATACTAAGACGTAAACAAACTGTGGGAATGGTCCAACATGTTGCTCCTGGAATCCTAATGCAAAGAATTCAAAGTGTGGCTTTGTAAATAGTCCCAGTCGGACCGAAACGTCGTTATAAGCTTATTTCTAATTGCGGGTTATTTGTGTATTGTTCCACTCACGGTATTGTCTTTTTGTTTATTAATTCAAAGTGATTTGGGTGGGAACAAGATGTATACCTGGAGGGTGTTCGGGGGTCAACGCCCCCGCGGCCCGGCCCATGACTAGACCTCGCGGTGGATCAGGAACCTTATTAACCAGGTGTCTATCCAGCTCCCTCTTGAAGATAGCCATGGATCTAGTGGTAATCCCGAGGCCAGACGAAACGTAATATTATTACTATACATTATGAAAGCTAACTCATAGAACCGGAAAAAGAACTTATACATGGAGGGGTTTTCGGGGGTCAATGCCCCAGCGGCCAGGTCCATGACCAGGCCTCGTGTTGGATTAGAGCCTGATCAACCAGGCTGTTACTGCTGGCCCAACGTAAACCGACGTATGAGCCACAGCCCGGCTGGTCAGGTACTGACTTTAGGTGCCTCTATAACGCCTTCTTGAAGACAACCAGGGGTCTATTGGTAACCCCCTTATGTATGTTAGGAGGCAGTTGAACAGTCTTGGGCCCCTGACATTTATTGAATTGTCTAAGAGACAAGGGCTTCAATAGCGAACGAAGGTTTTTATTCGGATTACTAACCCCCGAAGGGTTAGTATCCAATAGTAACTCAAAAGGACAGAGGAAGACCTGGGAGGTATGATGATACCGACACTAAGTAGATAACGACACATGTACAGTGGCGAAAAGTTTCGCCAAAGTGACTTCTACAGTCCTGAGAAATGGTATGGTGAAACATTTCCTTTAATAAATGTCCTGAACTGTAAATATTGTCTTTTTTCTAGTCCTAATTGTTACTGAAGAAGCCACTCGTGGCGAAACGTTTCCTCAATAAACGTATCGAACTGTATATATGTATATAGGTGGCCCGGTGACCTGGTGGCTTGAGCTCTCGCTTCACACACGGAGTGCCCGGGTTCGATTCCCGTCGGGTGGAAACATTTCGACGTATTTCCTTACACCTGTTGTCATGTTCACCTAGCAGCAAATAGGTACCTGGGTTGTTAGTCGACTGGTGTGGGTCGCATCCTGGGGGACAAGATTAACGACCCCAATGGAAATAAGACAGACAGTCCTCGATGACGCACTGACTTTCTTGGGTTATCCTGGGTGGCTAACCCTCCGGGGTTAAAAATCCGAAGAAATCTTATCTTATCTTATCTTATGTGTCTTGATCTATAGACTCAGAACGGGAAGTGAATGAAGACCTAGAAATTCAATTTTTTTTTTTATATATTTTATTTTATTTGATTTAGAACGCAAGAAATAATTGTCTGAGTGTGAGGATAGTTAACAAGACTTTGAAGGACTAGTATACTAAACAAGTTTAGCATGAGTTATAGGTAAGGTCCAAGGCTTTCAACTTCCACTACACGACTAGGTGAGCGAGTACAAAGAGACACAGATCAATACATAGTCCGTTTCTTTGGTTCAGAGCCTAGCTACGCACGAGTGATTAAGATAAGATTTTGTTCGGATTTTTAACCCCGAAGGGTTAGCCATCCAGGATAGCCCAAGGAAGTCAGTGAGTCATTAAGGACTCTCTGTCTTATCACATGTTGTACTGGCCCGCCTCATGGTGAGCCAGAAGTACATGACGCCTTAAACCACATGACCACCCAATCCTACAACATGGGTTCGAGTCCTTGGCTAGTGCACTGCTGTTATTGATCAATACCATAATCAATACAATAATATATATATATATATATATATATATATATATATATATATATATATATATATATATATATATATATATATATATATACATCCATCACTGTCGGGCGACAGTGAGGAGCTGTTGACCACAGGGAGGAGTACAAGATTGGCAAGTACAGGGACATAAGCCAACAGTATCAATTTGTCCCAGTAGGATCAGAGACCTTGGGATCATGGGGAAAAAATAATAATAATAATAATAATATAATAATAATTTTTTATTTCAATGCATGTTACAAGTGTACAATGTTATTGGTAGTTACAAATATAATACAATTATAAAACTGTAATGCAAGGAGAGCCACTGGCATGCCATGGCATTAGGGGCAGTTTATTCTAGAGACTTATTCACTAAGTACTTAATGCTAAAGAAATTGATTGAGTTTATTCTAGTTCTATATTATTTAAATTATTAAATGGTTATACATACTATTTAAAGACAATACAAGAGAAATTGGTTGAGTTTAATCTAGTTGTAGAATTTATTTCAAATTACAGTATGTTGATGCTATACTAGTATAATAACAATACTAGAAATAGTTTTAGAGTTTCATCTAGGTATATATTTTATTTCAAATTAAGAAAATGATGATACTATAAGATTTTAAATGACAATATGATGATATGAGATTGTAACAAGTGTTAAGGAGGATGAACATATCAAAATGAGATCTTCTTAAGTAAAATAATATTGGGTTTGGAAGTTTGTTACAGTATGAGTATTTAGTATAGGGTGAGTAGGTGACTTTTGAGAAGAGTCTTGAATTGATTTTCCGACAAGGTTAACTTGATATTTACTGGTAATGAATTCCAGATTTTGGGGCCCTTTATGTGCATAGAATTTTTACATTGGTTAGTATGGACTCGGGGTATGTCAAATAGTGATCTGTGTCTTGTGTCATGTTCGTGGGACCTATTAAAGTTGTTGAGGAGAATTCTGAGCGCAGGGTTAATATTAGCATGTAGAGTTTTATGTATGTAGAAGGCACATGAATAGGTATGAATATTTTTTATGGTGAGTAGTTTTAAGGTTCTGAATATAGGTGGAGTATGCTGTCTAGAGTGGGAATTTGTTATCATCCTGACTGCAGCCTTTTGCTGGGTTATGAGTGGTCTAAGGTGATTTAATGTTGTTGAGCCCCATGCACAGATTCCATAGGTGAGATAAGGGTAGATAAGAGAATGATATAGTGCAATGAGAGCTGGTTGAGGCACATAATAGCGTATCTTAGATAATATACCTACTGTCCTTGAGATTTTCTTGGAAATTTGTTGTATGTGTGTTTGGAATTTAAGACTACTGTCAAGGTGGATTCCTAGGAATTTTCCCTCTGTGAGCCTTGTGATGGGTGAACCATTTAGCGTTATGTTAAGTGGAACATTTGTAGCTTTGTTTCCAAACTGAATGTAGTAGGTCTTGTCCGTATTGAGAGTAAGCTTATTTGTCATCATCCATGTTGATATTTTCTGTAATTCGGCATTAACTGTGTTGGCTAGTACGACTGGATTTGGGTGAGAGAAGACATATGTTGTGTCATCTGCAAACAAAATGCAACACGTTTCCTTAAAGAACTGGGTTCCAGACTCATCGACACCAAGGACCCAAGGGCAGCCACTTTCACGTTCCAGCGCCTCAAGCGTGGCCATCCAGAGGGGAAATGCATGCTGCATACTGGGCTCGCGTCCGGCTTCGGAAGAGCTGGAGGAGATTCATAATCTTTGATATATTGTACCAATGTATTCATGTTCATGTTTGTGTTTTCTGTCAATGTATTTTGTCTATTAATAAAGCACTCATATAATATATATAGGGAGTGGTAGGAGAAGAAAATATTCAAACAGCTCCGGGGAGAACCTCGAGTTTTTCTTGAGGTACGTTTATTGTCTTCTCTGAGGATGAGGGTCCCCAGTAAAGTTCTAGAGATGGTACCTCTCTCTCTCTCTCTCTCTCTCTCTCTATATATATATATATATATATATATATATATATATATATATATATATATATATATATATATATATATATATATATATATATATATATATATATATATATATATATATATATATATATATATATATATATATATATATATATATATATATATATGTGTGTGTGTGTGTGTGTGTGTGTGTGTGTGTGTGTGTGTGTGAAAGAAATACAGCTCTCGTGTGAAAATTGTCTAGTGGGCAACGTAGCAGCGTGAGGGAAGATATATAAGGTGTACGAGGTGGAAACATTGGGTTGCCAACATACATCCCCTGTTCTTGTATCAGCACAATACAGCTCTGCGCTTCGAGTATAACACACCAGTTTATACAGGGTCTCGTTGACACTCCACTGCTAACCATATTAAGTCTGAGTTTTTCATTGAATTTAACAGTTTAATAGTAAAAACATGCTTTAAGCCTATACGCGAGAGAAGGAAATCATATTTGTTGTTGATTTTAAGACTGTATTGGAGAGACGTGATTGGGGAGCGAGTAGTGTATATCCTTGAGAGGCGGAACAAGTGTGGAAACACCACCACCGTGCGTCACATCAACACCGTGTGTCACATCACCGTGTGTCACATCAACACCGTGTCACATCACCACCGTGTGACACATCACCACCGTGTGACACATCAACACCGTGTGTTATATCAACACCGTGTGTTATATCAACACCGTGTGTTATATCAACGTGTGTTATATCAACACCGTGTGACACATCAACACCGTGTCACATCAACACCGTGTGGCACATCAACACCGTGTGTCACATCAGCACCTGTGACACATCAGCACCGTGTGACATCAGTTGTGTGACATTCCACAGTCTTAACAGGTGAGACTTGCTGCTTTGTTTAATAAATTAAGATGGTGGGCTTCTTTGGAGGGACAGGGATAAGGGTGATAGAGGAGTAGGATGTAAACAAAACTGAAGCGTAAACGACTGTATTCGGATTAGTAATCTCAAATTCAAATTCAAATCCTTTATTTCATGTAATACAAGGTGGGGGGTACTTATAGTTATACATTAAAGTTGATATTACAAGATGGCCAATAATATGCCTAGGTATGCCTAGGCTTTTCAGGCAGTCTTATGATAGGTCTTACTCAATAGCTATACAATGGATATACAGATTGTAAGGTTAGGTTTACAAAATTTAGGTACTGGAATTTAAACATTGAGAATTTAACAATTAGTATAAAAAGTTAGCAATTAGTTTATATATTAATGATAAAGGTGATATATTGGCATAATATAGATTCTATATTGGAGTATCTTAGGCAAACTTATGACTAGCTTAAGTATTATGGAGCAATAGTTGTATTAGAATTTTGGTTGGAACTGTGCAAATTAAGGGGAATCACAGATATCAATAAGTGTATTTTACTGTGGTTAGTAATGTGCAAATTAAGGAGAATCACAGATATCAATAAGTGTTTTTGCTGTGGATATGTGCAAGATAAAGTAGTTTTCGTATGGTTAACTACCGGTTGGGTGCGTAAGTGAGATAAGATGTTTTTTAACGGTGCTTTTGAAAATGGAGGTTGTGTCTGCAGTTCTAGAGTTTTCAGGCAGGAGTTCCAGATTTTAGGCCCTTTTATGCGCATTGAATTTTTGTATAGATTTAGTCGGACACGGGGAATGTCAAAGAGATGTTTATGTCTGGTATTATGTCTATGGGTCCTGTCACAACTGTCAAGAAAGTGTTTTAGCTCAGGGTTAAAGTTGGAATTAATGGTTCTATAAATGTAGATAGCAGAGTAGTAAGTATGGATGTTCTGGACAGTGAGTAGGTTTAGGTCTTTGAAGAGTGGGGGGGTGTGCTGCCTAGCGTTGGATTGTGTGATAATTCTTACTGCGGCTTTTTGTTGGGTTATTATTGGCTTTAGGTGGGTAATTGCTGTTGATCCCCATGCACAAATGGCATATGTGAGGTAGGGATAGATGAGTGAGTAGTATAGTGTGAGTAGGGCTGATTGTGGTACATAATACCGTATCTTAGAGAGGATCCCCACAGTTTTGGACACTTTCTTTGTTATGTGTTGGATATGGGTGCTGAATTTCAGGCTGCTGTCAAGGTGAAGGCCCAGGAACTTGCCCTCGTTATGTCTAGCAATAGGTGTAGAGTTGATCTTAATGTTTAATTGTGGATCATCTGTTCTGTTGCCAAACATAATATAGAAGGTCTTATCAGTGTTGAGTGTAAGTTTATTGGCAGTCATCCATGTTGCTATTTTTATTAATTCGTCGTTAACAATGGTGTTAAGCTGGCAAGGTTTGTGTGGAGATGACATAAGTTGTATCGTCAGCAAAGAGTATTGGTTTCAAGTGTTGTGATACATTGGGAAGATCATTGATGTATAAGAGGAAGAGCAGGGGACCAAGGACACTTCCCTGCGGTACGCCGGTGTCTAGTGGTAGTGTCGTGGAGGATGTGTCTTTAATAGTGACATACTGGTACCTATTAGTGAGGTAGGATTTGAGGTATGCTAGTGCATGACCTCTTATTCCATAGTGGTCAAGTTTGTGGAGTAGGATGCCGTGGTTTACTGTGTCAAAAGCTTTCCTTAAGTCAATAAAAAGTCCTAGTGGATATTCCTTATTTTCAAGTGCTGTGTAAAGCAGGTCTATCATTTTTACTATCTCCGAAAGGAAACAACCCAAGAAAGCACACCAGTGTCTCTTTCCTGATGCAACCCACAACAGTTGAATGTCTTCTAGGTATTTACTTTATACGTACTAGGTAATAGGGGCAGCAGGGGTTAGGAAGCTTGCCCATACGTTCCGACTCGTCCAGGGTTCAACCCTTGGTATTTTCAGTTGGCAGCCGAACATTACCATTGCGATACAAGGAAGGAATTTTATAGTTTATAATTATGTACGGTTTTTCTAATTCTAATCCTAATCTTAATAATAATAATAATAATAATAATAATAATAATAATTATAATAATAATAAATCTTGTATTTTATACCTCTATAATTTAAATTCAGCTAATTGAATATTGCCATGCTTACACTCCAACAGGACATCAAACCCTCCACAAACCACTTGTTCTACTCACCCCGTGACCCGCCCTCATTAAATTCTAAGTAGATTTCTCAGATACTCTTTCCAGCATTTTTTTAATTTACGTTAGTTAGGTTAGGTAAGGTTGGGTTAGGCTAAATTGTCGTTTATTAAAAAAAATAACGAATTAAGACATACCACAGTTCTAATAAATAAAACATTACGAAGAGCAGATAAAATATTTTGAAGTATAAACATAAAATGTGGACCCACTGTCTGAGGCATGTGTACAGTCATCCATCTGACTGTCTTAGCAACAGTGGAAACACTGATCAGGATGGACTGCACTTCGATCCAGCATGCAGACACATACTATCTGCTGGATGCACACGTTCCTTCCAATCCTTCCTCACACGTTCCTTCCAATCCTTCCTCACACGTTCCTTCCAATCCTTCCTCACACGTTCCTTCCAATCCTTCCTCACACGTTCCTTCCAATCCTTCCTCACACGTTCCTTCCAATCCTTCCTCACACGTTCCTTCCAATCCTTCCTCCCCGTTCCTTCCAATCCTTCCTCACACGTTCCTTCCAATCCTTCCTCACACGTTCCTTCCAATCCTTCCTCACACGTTCCTTCCAATCCTTCCTCACACGTTCCTTCCAATCCTTCCTCACACGTTCCTTCCAATCCTTCCTCACACGTTCCTTCCAATCCTTCCTCACACGTTCCTTCCAATCCTTCCTCACACGTTCCTTCCAATCCTTCCTCACACGTTCCTTCCAATCCTTCCTCCACGTTCCTTCCAATCCTTCCTCACACGTTCCTTCCAATCCTTCCTCACACGTTCCTTCCAATCCTTCTCCACGTTCCTTCAATCCTTCCTACACGTTCCTTCCAATCCTTCCTCACACGTTCCTTCCAATCCTTCCTCACACGTTCCTTCCAATCCTTCCTCCACGTTCCTTCCAATCCTTCCTCACACGTTCCTTCCAATCCTTCCTCACACGTTCCTTCCAATCCTTCCTCACACGTTCCTTCCAATCCTTCCTCACACGTTCCTTCCAATCCTTCCTCACACGTTCCTTCCAATCCTTCCTCACACGTTCCTTCCAATCCTTCCTCACACGTTCCTTCCAATCCTTCCTCACACGTTCCTTCCAATCCTTCCTCACACGTTCCTTCCAATCCTTCCTCACACGTTCCTTCCAATCCTTCCTCACACGTTCCTTCCAATCCTTCCTCACACGTTCCCTACTCTTCCCATCTGCCATAGATTTATACACCATAATTAACCCATCTTCCTCCCAGAATATGGCTCTCTGCTATACACTCACATATTTATAATTTCTATTATCCTTTTCTCATATCTACACACATAAATATTATTATCCTCTTCTCACATCCACACAAAATCACCACTATTTTTTTTTCATATACAAATAAGCACTATTATCTTCAAGTCACATCCATACACATTAATATTATTGCATAAATATTTTTATCCTTTTTATCCTCCTCTCATATTCAACTTTTATTCGTAACCATACAAGTCCCGATTCTATCATTTATTCCCTTTTTCCTTTCCATAAATGTTTATTCAAGATCAGTAAGCGATAATTCATCAAATATACTTAATTTTATATATGTTACGTTCACTGGGAGCCCTG
The DNA here is from genome assembly GCA_009830355.1 of Cherax destructor. Lineage (NCBI taxonomy): Eukaryota > Metazoa > Arthropoda > Malacostraca > Decapoda > Parastacidae > Cherax > Cherax destructor. Next base: position 69,242 of record WNWK01005549.1, on the reverse strand, counting down.
AATCATAAGTCAAATAACGTCTACACTGATTTAATTCTTTTAATAAACTCTTAAAATCAAACTCCTCTAATATCACTCTCTCACCTGATCAAAGGAATTTGATCTCCCTTCTCCTTCCTTGAATCAAAATTAATTCCTTTCCATTCCCCATTAGCTGTAAGGGTTTACCACTTCCCCACGACTGTAGTAATAATGTACTACACAAACAACATTTCAACAATTCTGCTTCACAATATTTTTTTTAGTAACTACCTTGAGAACAAGGGGTAACCAGACCCTCTTCCAGACATCTGAGCTGCCAAGGAAAAACACTGGTGTGTGGGAAGATACTAACCCATTTTCCAAGGGATTTCAACAAAATTAACAATACTGTGATGAACGCATTTAAGAAAGGCGTATTTTTTTTTTTCGCTGGACAATTACTATATACATACATACACACACACACAGTGACAGTGACAGGATGTTCCAGAGAGGGAACACAGAAACAAGGGGACACAACTGGAAGCTGAAGACTCAGATGAGTCAAAGGGATGTTAGAAAGCATTTCTTCAGCCACTGAGCAGTCAGGAAGTGGAATAGTCTAGAGAAAGATATAATGGAGGCAGGAACCATACATAGTTTTAGGACAAGGTATGATAAAGCTCATGGAGCAGGGAGAGCAGAGACCCAGTAGCGGACAGCGAAGAGGCGGGGCCAGGAGCTGAGTCTCGACCCCTGCAACCACAATTAGGTGAGTACACACACACGACACACACACACACACACATATATATATATATATATATATATATATATATATATATATATATATATATATATATATATATATATATATATATATATATATATATATATATATATATATATATATATATATATATATATATATATGCAATAAGATCACAGTAAACAGGTGAAATCACAACACGAAGAACAACCACTGTAAAAAAATAGTGAAATTCCAAGAGCTTTCATGATTTCTCACATTATCAAGGAACTGTAAAAGTAAAAGATCAACAGAAAAGCATACAAGGACGAATTACACCTCGTGGTCAAGTTACAACACCTGACCTTTTTATGATGATGTGGGTAGGTAGTCAAGGACCAGTCAAACACAGCTTATATTCTACCCAAGCTTTAAGATTTTAACTTGTCTAATGTATCTTAAATTCTTCCCAACTTTATTAATTATAAATGAATCTAATTTGTATAATCCTAAAGAAATATTCATATCAGTTTCAAAACTATTTTTTATGAAACTTGATTCTGTTATATTCCTCTTGACCATGGACCTGCTTGATATAACTTTCTCGGCCTTTTGAAAATCAATTGGATGGTTAAAATCTCTCACATGAATAAACAGAGCATTAAAATCTTGTCCTTTTCTAATGCTATATTTATGCTGCTGTAATCTTAGTTCAAGACATTTCCTAATTTGAAAGTAATAAACTTCTTTATCGCATTTTTTTCAAGGAATCTTGTAGACACACTCGTCAGCATATTTGGGGAGTTTTTTTTTTAATCATTTTTTTACTGTATCAAGATTTTTAAATACAACTTTGATATTAAAATTCTTGAGTAGAGAAGGTATATCAAGAAAGTTTTCATGGTAAGGGAGGACCAACATATTTTTAGTTGAATAAGGTTGGTTGTCACCGAAGAATTGAAAAGGGACACTGTATACAAAACTCGAGATGATTATCTAATATATTGAACGAAAGGAACACATGAAACACCAGGAAGCAATTACACAAGCTGACCTTTCTTTCGAAGAACACAATAAAGCAAATGTCATGACATCCATGATGATGGTGGGGTGGATAAAGAGAACTTTCAAAACGAGGGAAACAGTGGCAGTGGTGACACTTATCAAATCACCTTTGCTCTCTCGTTTGAAATATTGTTCGGTGCTCACGGCCCCGTTCAAGGCAGGTGAGCTACCAGGGCTGGAACACATATAGATCATTTATGGCCTACACAGAGCCAATAAAGCATTTAAATTACTGAGAATGCTTTAAAGTTCTAAATATGTAGTAACTGAAGTGGAGGAGAGATACGTGATAATATATACCTGGAAAGTGCTTGAGGGCCTTGTCCCAAAGCTGCACACTGTCATAACATACTTGAGTGAGAGATACGTATGTGAGGAAATGCAAAGTAAACCCAGTAAAAAGCAGGTGTGTGTGAGAGAGAGGTAGATACATAGAGAGAGAGAGAGAGAGAGAGAGAGAGAGAGAGAGAGAGAGAGAGGAGAGAGAGAGAGAGAGAGAGAGAGAGAGTTTAGTTTAATATCTTTATTATGCACCCCATACCCATCTGTAGGCGGTAGTCAAAAGATTACAGAGGTACATAATGGGTCCAGGTACCGGACCCCAAAGGTATGATAGCTGAGAGAGTTAGTTAGTTTGATATCTTTATTATGCACCCCATACCCATCCTGTGGGCGGTAGTCAAAAGATTACAGAGGTACATAATGGGTCCAGGGACTGGACCTCAAAGTTTGATAGCTGAGCAAGTTACAAAGGTAATGAACTCAGATGGTCACAATCATGACAAGTTACAAAGGTATTTGCAGATTACAGAGGTATATATAGGGTCCAGAGACTGGGCCCCAAAGTTTTGATAGCTGAACAAGGTACAATGGTAATTAATTCACTAGTTACAAGGTAATGAATCATGTAAGTAAATTTACTTACGTCTGTACATGGTTGCACTCATGAACAAATTATAAAGCAATGAGCAATCTATTAGTCTACACCCAGTCACAACTGTAATGAGTTATTGGTGCAAATTTTAATTGTTGGGTCACACACACACACATATACATATACACATACATATATACACACACACATACACACATACATGTATATACATACACACATACACATACACACATGTACATACACACACACACACACGTGTCAATGCTTTATTTACAGGGAGCAAAGTCAGGGTATTTTTCCAGAATGGTCTGTAATATACCACTGTGGATAAAATACTTTGACATATCTTGAACATTTCTGAATGAGTAGTCTCTGAATTCATTAATTTTATCGTACTCCAGTACATAATGATGAGAGAGAGATGATAAATATGAAGCACTCACTAGACACGTCAGTGGATGAGGTGGGTGTGGGTTGTGTCCTTGATGAAAGGTGGCCTTGAGTCACATGACAGTCATTCTTGTCCTAGTATTTTTTATACGCTTGAAAAATATATTTAGTTGAAGGAGAGAGAGAAATAGAGGCAGAGAACAATGTGCAGGAGCGTGCAGTTTTGCTCACAATCTCTCAAGGACAAAATTTCTGCTTCGAACTGGTGTAATGTACAGCAACTTTCCCTCGTATACTCTCCTAGCTATTAGCTCCTGGCATCGCCTCTCATCTGTTTTTGATCAGTTTTATTTATTCTTAACCTTTCAAGAACTGCCATACCTAATTCTTCAAGGATAAAACTATCTTTGAAACTAAACCTCACCGGATGATCAAGGTCGTTCCACTCTCTGCTCCCCTTGAGAGTAAAATAAAAAAGCGTTTTATTCCCCTTTTCTGGCTCATTTACATCTTCAATTTATGTTTTCTTGGTTAAAGCATCTATGTTTTTAAACCATCCGCCCTCAGTCGTTTTCTCTAGTGTCGTCAAGGTCAGTTTTAGCGTCTCCAAATGGTTCTTTCTTTGTGCTCCGAGGCTAGTCTTATTGAGCTTCTTGGTGCTACGTACTCTACAATGGTTCTAAAAGTTGATAATTACGGTATCAGAGGCCATGCACTTTCATATACAAAGTCTTACCTTACTAAGTTTAGCTAGTTTAATATCTTTATTATGCACCCTATACCCATCCTGTGGGCGGTAGTCAAAATATTACAGAGGTACATAATGGGGACAAGGGGGGGAGGTAGCCTTCAGTTACAGCTGTCCTGATCCCCAGCACGTCTACGTAAACGTTCCACAGTGTTCCTGCCATACCAGTGTTTTTCCTGCATCGAGAACACAAAGCCAGCAAGCCAGCCCAGGTAGCCCAAGCCAGCTCTGCCGAGGAAGCCAGTGTGAAATCTGCTTCCAGTGTGTCTGCATTGCTTTGCATTGCCAGTAAAACGCTGGTAAAAACAAATCTTTACATAGTGGCTTAGTTAAGAACAATTTAACGAGTATTGCAGTACCTGGTAACTCCTTTGGCTACATTTATTATTAATATTTCTTATTGCAATTCTTAATATTCTTAATATGTCGCCTGAGTTACTGGGTTGACGTGGATCTGGATCTGAGTATTTTTTTTTTTTTTTACTTTTGTGAGGGTTGGAGTTTATATCACTCAGGCTTACTCCATCTCCGGTATTCTCCCTTAGCAGACCACTCAAGAAACATATCAAAGCTGGCATGTTGTTCCTGTCGTCTCACGTTTATTTGCGTATTTTTACATTGGTTGGGAACAGGGATACATAAAATTAAATTCTTTTTAATTTTTTTTGTTCTTGCTGCCTGTTTTCGTTTTCTCTCATTTATATTATGTCCCATTTATCAACATTAAATTTCATCTCTCATTTATCATTCTACTTTCTCAACTTATCCACACCCTGTAGGGATTTACAGTAATTTTAATTTCTTATTTTATAATTGTTTTTGTACCTCCCCTTAGGGGAGGTTCCTTGATGCTGGTGAGGGGCTCTTGATCTGAGGAATTGGACCTGTGCTCCCCTTCCTTGAATCTAACCTGTATACCTTCCATTCTCCTAGACCAGTGGTTCCGAACCTGTGGTCTGTGGACACCTGGGGGTCCGCTAAGGTAGTACTGGGGGTCCGCTAAGGTAGTACTGGGGGTCCGCTAAGGTAGTACTGGGGGTCCGCTAAGGTAGTACTGGGGTCCGCTAAGGTAGTACTGGGGGTCCGCTAAGGTAGTACAGTTTTAGGGATTATTTTCCTCTCCCTGATTAGATTTTGCCACCAAAGTGGCTAGTTTATTGTGCACCCCATATCCATCCTGTGGACGGTAGCACAAGAGCATATGGATACACTAAAGGCCTAGGCACTAGGCCCCAAAGGGGTTAATCTCTATATTCCTCAATAAGTGCACAATTAAGCACATAGTGTTCAAGACAGTGACCATATGCCTGATCACATAATTTGCATTTAGTTTGATCATCATCTGTGTCTCCCAAACTGTCAGAAGTACCTGTAGCCAAGCCTAAGCCTGGCCACTACAACATCAGTCAGTCTGTTCACATTGCAAGTTGTTCCACAAACATGCCCACCTGATTCATCGTGGATCAGGTATCCATTTAATGTAGATATATATATAAAAAAAAAACGTAAAATATTGAACTGCAAATGAAGAAAATAGTCTTGTGGAACTTTCGTGTGACACCTCACTGAGATCAAGTTCCATTTAATAAAGTTTATCGTACTTTTGGTTGCATATGAAAAATGAGTAGCCAGAACTGGCCATTGGCGTGCAGAGGGGTGGGGGCAGAAGGGGCGGTGGCCCCGGGCATACAAATGGGGGGGGGGGCATCCAATTAGAGAAGGAAATAAGATAGTGATTTTGAAATTTTAGCGATGATAAATCAATTTTTGGAAGCTCAACGCACTACAGAGGAAGTAGTTAGCCCTTTATTCCTTTAACATGGTGTACCCTTTCTGTCCAAAGAAAATGGTGCCCCCACAAGCATGCGCATGACGTACGTTGTGAAAGGCCATTTTCAAAACTGAAATTAATAAAAAACATATCTAATGTCTTCAATGTCACAGGAGCGACTGACCAACCTGGCTTTAATAAGTATTGAAAAAGAATTTCTCACAGTTGACGTAAAAAGTGAAGTACATAGTCTTTAGTTTAATATCTTTATTATGCACCCCATACCCATCCTGTGGGCGGTAGTCAAAAGATTACAGAGGTACATAATGGGTCCAGGGACTGGGTCTCAAAGTTTTGATAGCTGAGCAAGTTACAAAGGTAATGAACTCAGGTAGATTTGGTCACAATCATGACAAGTTACAAAGGTATTTACAGATTATAGAGGTATATAATGGGTCCAGAGACTGGGCCCCAAAGTTTTGATAGCTGAACAAGGTACAAAGGTATTGAACTCACAAGTTTCAAATGTAATGAATCATGTAAGTAAATTTACTTACTTACTTTTATACATGGTTGCAATCATAAACAAATTATAAAGCAATGAGCAATTTACTAGTCTACACCCGGTCACAACTGTAATGAGTTATTGGTGCAAATATTAATTGTTGGGTCACACACACACACACATACACACAAACACACATACACACAAACACACGTATGTGTGGTAATGCTTTATTTACAGGGAACAAAGTCAGGGTATTTTTCCAGAATGGTCTGTAATATACCACTGTGGATAAAATACTTTGACATATCTTGAACATTTCTGAGTGAGTTGTCACTGAATTCATTAATTTTATCGCACTCCAGTACATAATGACGCAGGGTGTGACAATGTCATACATAGTCCAAGTGTTTTCTGACACCAGGAATCATTTGGGGAAAAGAACTTAATAAATTTGGTTGATTTATATTTAAATCGAATAAAATGTTTATATCATGTTTCATCTGTGTTTACATATTCAAAATATCTCACTTTCTCATAATATTTCTCAGTACTAGGCCTTATACTTGAGTCTTTGGGGCATACAATCAAGGAATTGGCCGCGGGCATCACCAGACCTGCACGCCACTGGAACTGGCATCCAAAGCACCGAGATATTTAATGTCATTTCCCTACTACATATTTATGTGAGCTGGCTTTCTCCCAGCTGTTTTATGTAAAGTCAAAATACAGAAAGAGGATAAATGTGGAACTTGACATATGCTTAAATTTCTGAACTGTGTCAATAAGCAGCAGTATCCACCTCATTAAACAAGTTAAGTATGTCCTTCAGTTGAGAGATGAAAGTGGAAATGCGAGTTTTGTTGTTAGTTAATAAAATCCGCTTGTTGAGTAGACTGACCTTTCAAAAACCCGGAGTCCCCGGGGAAAATAAATTTAAATGAAAGGTGTCGTTGGTGCTGAAAAGGTTGGGGACCACTGGCCTAGGCAGTGTATGACTCCTACGGGTATAGCGTTCCCCATAAATATAATAATAATAATGTAATGTTTTTATATCGCTTTGTAAATTATTTATACAGACTCATGATGATACTTGGTCATGTACTCATTGGTAGCAGTTTCCATGGCGTTATTTTAACTATTACTCTTAAGATTTTTATTTAACCCCATAATTTTCTAATATTTTTATTTTATTTTACTCTACGTATAATTTGTAATACCCAGAAAATACTTAAAAAAGTAAATTTAATTTTCTTTTCTTAGCACTGTTTTAGCAGATCTTAAAGAATACTTAACAAATCAACGAAATTATATATATATATATATATATATATTGATTTGTTAAACATTCTTTAAGATTGTTAAACATTCTATATATAATCGTGTTTATATAATATATATATATATATATATTTTTTTTTTTTTTTTTTCAACAAATCGGCCGTCTCCCACCGAGGCAGGGTGACCCAAAAAGAAAGAAAATCCCCAAAAAGAAAATACTTTCATCATCATTCAACACTTTCACCACACTCATACATAATCACTGTCTTTGCAGAGGAGCTCAGATACGACAGCTGAGAAAAGTCCCTCCCAGCTGTCACTATCTCAGACCCCTCCTTTAAAGTGCAGGCATTGTACTTCCCATTTCCAGGACTCAAGTCCAACTAAATCAATTAACTGGTTTCCCTGAATCCCTTCACAAAATGTTACCCTGCTCACACTCCAACAGATCGTCATGTCCCAAAAACCATTCGTCTCCATTCACTCCTATCTAACACGCTCACACATGCTTGCTGGAAGTCCAAGCCCTCGCCCACAAAACCTCCTTTACCCCTTCCTCCAACCTTTTCTTGGACGACCCATACCCCGCCTTCCTTCCCCACAGATTTATACGCTCTCCAAGTCATTCTACTTTGATCCATTCTCTCTAAATGACCAAACCACCTCAACAACCCTCTTCAGCCCTCTGACAAATACTTTTAGTAACTCCACACCTTCTCCTAATTTCCACATTCCGAATTTTCTGCATAATATTTACACCACACATTGCCCTTAGACAGGACATCTCAACTGCCTCCAGCCTCCTCCTCGCTGCAGCATTTGCAACCCATGCTTCACACCCATATAAGAGTGTTGGTACCACTATACTTTCGTACATTCCCTTCTTTGCCTCCATGGATAACGTTTTTGTCTCCACAGATACCTCAATGCACCACTCACCTTTTTTCCTTCATCAATTCTATGGTTAACCTCATCCTTCATAAACCCATCCGCTGACACATCAACTCCCAAATATCTGAAAACATTTACTTCTTCCATAATCCCTCTCTCCAATGTGATATCCAATTTTTCTTTATTTAAATCGTTAGATACCCTCATCACCTTACTCTTATCTATGTTCACTTTTAACTTTCTACCTTTACACACTCTCCCAAACTCGTCCACTAACCTTTGCAACTTTTCTTTAGAATCTCCCATAAGCACAGTATCATCAGCAAAAAGTAACTGTGTCAACTCCCATTTGCATTTAATTCTCCATAATTTAATCCCACCCCTCTTCCCAACACCCTAGCATTTACTTCTTTTACAACCCCATCTATAAATATATTAAACAACCATGGTGACATTACACATCCCTGTCTAAGACCTACTTTTACCGGGAAGTAATCTCCTCTCTCCTACACACCCTAACCTGAGCCTCACTATCCTCATAAAAACTCTTTACAGCCTTCAGTAACTTACTACCTATTCCATACACTTGCAACATTTGCCACATTGCTCCCCTATCCACTCTATCATATGCCTTTTCTAAATCCATAAATGCAATAAAAACTTCTCTACCTTTTTCTAAATACTGTTCACATATATGCTTCACTGTAAACACTTGATCTACACATCCCCTACCCACTCTAAAGCCTCCTTGCTCATCTGCAATCTTACTCTCTGTCTTACCTCTAATTCTTTCAATAATAACCCTGCCATACACTTTACCTGGTATACTCAGTAAACTTATTCCCTATAATGTTTACACTCTCTTTATCCCCTTCCCTTTATATAAAGGAACTATACATGCTCTCTGCCAATCCCTAGGTACCTTCCCTCTTTCATACATTTATTAAACAAAAATACCAACCACTCCAGCACTATATCCCCCTGCTTTTAACATTTCTGTCATGATTCCGTCAATTCCAGCTGCTTTACCCCTTTCATTCTACGTAATGCCTCACGCACCTCCCCACACTCACATCCTGCTCTTCTTCACTCCTAAACGATGTTGTACCTCCCTGGCCAGTACATGAAATTACCGCCTCCCTTTCTTCATCGACATTTAAATGTTCCTCAAAATATTCCCGCCATCTACCCAATACCTCCAGCTCCCCATCTACTAACTCCCCTACTCTGTTTTTAACTGACAAATCCATTCGTTCCCTAGGCTTTCTTACCTTGTTTATCTCACTCCAAAATTTTCTTGTTTTCAGCAAAATTTCTTGACAGAGCCTCTCCCATTCTTTCATCCGCTCTTCTTTTGCACTCTCTCACTACTCTCTTCACCTTTCTTTTACTCTCCATATACTCTGCTCTTCTATTAACACTTCTGTTTTGTAAAAACCTCTCATAAGCTACTTTTTTATCTTTTATCACACCCTTTACTTCTTCATTCCACCACTCACTCCTCTTTCCTCCTGCACCCACCCTCCTATAGCCACAAACTTCTGCCCCACATTCTAATACTGCATTTTTAAAACTATCCCAACTCTCTTCAACCCCCCCACTACTCCTACTTGCACTAGCCCACCTTTCTGCCAATAGTTGCTTATATCTCACCCTAACTTCCTCCTCCTTAGTTTATCACTTTTACCTCTCTCTTACTTGCTGTTGCCATTTTCTTTTTGTCCCATCTACCTTTTACTCTAACTGTAGCTACAACCAAATAATGATCTGATATATCCGTTGCCCCTCTATAAACATGTACATCCTGAAGCCTACTCATCAACCTTTTATCCACCAATACATAATCCAACAAACTACTTTCCTTACGTGCTATATCATACCTTGTATATTTATTTATCCTCTTTTCATAAAATATGTATTACTTATTACCAAACCTCTTTCTACACATAGCTCAATTAATGGTTCCCCATTTACATTTACCCCTGGCACCCCAAATTTACCTACTACTCCATCCACAACATTTTTACCCACTTTAGCATTAAGATCCCCAACCACAATTACTCTCTCACTTGGTTCAAAACTCCCCACACACTCACTCAACATTTCCCAAAATCTCTCTCTCTCCTCTACACTTCTCTCTTCTCAGGTGCATAAACACTTACTATAACCCACTTTTCACATCCAACCTTTATTTTACTCCACATAATCCTTGAATTTATACATTTATATTCCTTCTTTACCTGCCATAACTGATTATTCAACATTATTGCCACTCCTTCTTTAGCTCTAACTCTATTTGAAACCCTGATCTAATCCCATTTATTTCTCCCCACTGAAACTCTCCTACCCCTTCAGCTTTGTCTCACTTAAAGCCAGGACATCCAGCTTCTTTTCATTCATAACATCTACAATCATCTCTTTCTTATCATTCGCACAACATCCACGCACATTCAAACATCCCACTTTGACGGTTTTCTTCTTCTTTTTAGTAAGCTATACAGGAAAAGGGGTTACTAGCCATTGTTCCCGGCATTTTAGTTGACTTTTACAACACGCATGGCTTACGGAGGAAAGATTCTTATTCCACTTCCCCATGGATATGAAAGGGAAAAGCAATAAGAACAAGAACTATTAAGATAAAATCAAAGAAAACTCAGATGAGTGTGTATACAATAAACGTGTACATGTTTGCGTAGTGTGACCTAAGTGTAAGTAGAAGTAGCAAGACGTACCTGAAATCTTGCATGTTTATGAGACAGAAAAAAGACACCAGCAATCCTACCATCATGTAAAACAGTTTCAGGTTTCTGTTTCACAGTCACCTGGCAGGATGGTAGTACCTCCCTGGGTGGTTGCTGTCTACCAACCTACGATATATATATGTCGTGCCGATTAGGTAAAACTTGCGATTTTGGCTTAAATAGCAACGCTCACCTTGCCATATAAGACAAGTGAAAATTTGTGTATGCAATAATTTCGCCAAAATCATTCTGAACATAACGAAAAAATATATTTCATTGTGTTTGTTTATTATTAAATTAATGTTAACGTATCTAAAATATATTTAGTTGGGTTAGGCTAAATTAAATTGAGCTTGTTGTAATAAGGTTAGGTAGGTTTTCAAAGTTTCTCTTGGTACAAAATTATAAATTCTTACATTAACATAAATGAAAAAAATATATCTTTAAACGTATAAGAGAAAATTTTAGAAAGGACTTAATTTTAGATGAGTTCTTGCTAATTGACCAGTTTTACCTAATCGGCACGACATATATATATATATATATATATATATATATATATATATATATATATATTCTTTTTACAGGCACAATATTAATGAAGTAGTTTTGAGGTTTTAAAATTCTGAGAGAAAAAAACACATAAAGTATCGAAGCATAAACACAAGATTATGACACTCTCCATGACGCTTGACATCATCCACTCCATCACGTCTGAATGACATCCACAATCCATCATGCTACAGTGACAACATCGCGGTGTCACTGCTGTCATGCTGGTCACTCAAATTCACATAACTCATCCTGCGACCTCCTAAAGCTGGGTCACCATTGTTGGGAGAGGGGCTCCGTGCAGTGTTAAATAACGATTATTATTACCTAATCAAAATTCTGACTGCATGACGTCGGCAGGGTTAGCAAGTTCTCATGACTACAACATATAAATCTACAACCTCTGACATACACTGCGTGTAAGTCTGCTTATCGTTAATGACAAGGTTAAATGCTTTTTCTTCTACTTCTTCTTCTTATTTTTCTTCTTCTTCTTCTTCTTCTTCTTCTTCTTCTTCTTCTTCTTCTTCTTCTTCTTCTTCTTCTTCTTCTTCTTCTTCTTCTTCTTCTTCTTCTTCTTCTTCTTCTTCTTCTTCTTCTTCTTCTTCTTCTTATTATTATTATTATTATTATTAGCAATACAAGTAATTATGAGTGCTCGTGACTTTATTGGTATCGGCTTCAGCTCACACACTGAGAGACAGGGGTTCGATCCCCAGACAAGTGGGAAGATTGGGCATGTTTCCTTACACCTACTGTCCCTGTTCACCTAACAGTAAGTAGGTACCATCTCATTAGACAGGTAAGTTTTTTAAACTCCCTTTTATTTAATTGCATACTCAGTTACGTATGTTTTTCTATTAAGAGATGACACTGGGAAAACGAGTTTGTTGTTAGTTAATAAAATCGGCTTGTTGAGTAGACAGACCTTTAAAAAACCTGGGGTCCCTGGGAAAATTAATTTAAATAAAAGGTGTCCTTGGTGATGAAAAGGTTAGAAACCTGGTAGGCAACCATTCAACGCTCTTGCTTCACACACAGTGTTCATTGTTCGATCCCAGGCAAAGGTGGAAACCTTGGGCGTGTTTCCTTACACCTGTTGTCCCCGTTTACCTAGCAAGCAAGTAGGAATCTGGGTGTTAGTCGACTGGTGTGGGTCGCATCCCGGGAGACAAGATTTTTTAGGACCCTAATGGAAATAAGACGGGATTAAAAATCCGAACAAAATCTTATCTAATTATATCGCCCCTGTCTTCAGGGTAGCCAAGTTCAAGTTCCATTTTCTTTCTCTCGCTTGCCATTCTTTTAAACTCATGAACTGTTCTGGTCACAAACCTCTGGACCTTTTCTATTTTATGGACATGGTTGACCAAATGAGGTTTCAGTCTGGTGCTGCTTGAGGACAGTTTTTAGGTTCGCCAGTCTCACATATTCCACATAAGTTATTCTACTGATGTGCTTTACTGGTGATATGATCGTTATTATGCATGCTCCTAGATCCCTCTCTTTGTATATGGATTCAGTGTGTCTCCTCCAGAGCTTTATTCAGTGTTTGATCTTCTTTTCCCTTATGCTCGTAATTTTGCACTTCTAGAATTGAATTCCAGCAACCAGTTGTCTGATAACTCCTGCAGTCGATGAAGGTGCTCCTGAAGTACGTCTCTTTCTACTCCAGTTCATAAGTCTCAGCATCTTCGCTTCATCCACAAAGCGATACATATGACACACCTCTGGCATGTTATTTACGTACATCAGGAACAATACAAGTCGTAATACTGATCCTTGCGGCACTCCACTCGTCAATCTTGTCCATTCAGATATTTTTTCCATATTACTCTTCTCTTCCCCATGCCAGTTTATTTGTCCTCCTTATGGATTAAGCTAACCTTTAGTGTGGACCCATTGTCAACCGCCATACAGTTCATGAAAATGCAATCCACAACAGTCTACTAAAACCCAGGTACCTATTTATTAGTGGTTGAACTTGGGAACCGTTAAAATAGTCACAGATGATTCACTCACCCAGAAATCGATCCCAGGACTTCTCAGTTGTCTCTTACACTTACTGTAGCTGTTACTAAATTATGATCAGACATGTTAGTTACTCTAGTAACATGTATACCTACATCTAGAAAAAACTTACCATTCAGTATTTTATCTTGTCAGTTATTCTGTTTAAAAGTTCATGGCAATAATTTGTTACGAGATGTGGGTAGCCTTGGGAGAAGGTCTGCGTACTCGTTGACTCGGTGTTGCAAATGATTGAATTATTTGTAGGACTTTATTTTTACCGTTATTACAAGGAATTTTCCTGCTGCAACAAGGCTGTATTATTATTATTATTATTATTATTATTATTATTATTATTATAACCATGAGGGAGCGCTAAACCCGTACGGATTATACAGCGCCTATGGGGATGGGGGGGGATGGAAGGTATTCAGGCTCAATTCAGGGAACTGGAGCACAGATCCAATTCCCTAGATCAAGAGCCACTCACCAGCGTCAAGGAACCTCCCTTGAGGGGAACAAGACTGTAGTTAGTTTAAGTTAGTTTAATATCTTTATTATGCACCCCATACCCATCCTGTGGGCGGTAGTCAAAAGATTACAGAGGTACATAATGGGTCCAGGGACTGGGCCTCAAAGTTTTGATAGCTGAGCAAGTTACAAAGGTAATGAACTCAGGTAGATTTGGTCACAATCATGACAAGTTACAAAGGTATTTACAGATTATAGAGGTATATAATGGGTCCAGAGACTGGGCCCCAAAGTTTTGATAGCTGAACAAGGTACAAAGGTATTGAACTCACAAGTTTCAAATGTAATGAATCATGTAAGTAAATTTACTTACTTACTTTTATACATGGTTGCAATCATAAACAAATTATAAAGCAATGAGCAATTTACTAGTCTACACCCGGTCACAACTGTAATGAGTTATTGGTGCAAATATTAATTGTTGGGTCACACACACACATACACACATATACCCACACACACGTATGTGTGGTAATGCTTTATTTACAGGGAGCAAAGTCAGGGTATTTTTCCAGAATGGTCTGTAATATACCACTGTGGGAAAAACTGTAGGAGTGTCTTTTTTGTATACTAACACATTAGGCTTCTACGGTTAACTTAAGGGCGTCTTGCAGCAGGTGCGCAATACGAGGGCCTCCTGGTGTACTAAGGCTAATAAGGACATCCTGAAACAGGGATGCAGTAATAATGCAGTAGGCCCTTCCTCTTCAAACAACAGTGTACTTCATATTTTTTTTAGTTCAAGTAAATTGTATATATCATAAGCCTTTGAAGTTTACATTTGAAAATTTAAGAAAAATGATGTTATTATATAAATTAAGTTCAAAGCATTCGGAGAATACGGTCAATATTTACCTCAAATGCATGACGGAACTCAACTTTTCACTTATTTCTTAACTGTTCACTTATTTCTTACCTGGAGGATGTTTCGGGGGTCAACGCCCCTGCGGCCCAGTCTGTAACCAGGCCTAGTGGTGGATCAAGGCCTGATCAACCAGGCTGTTACTTCTCGCCGCACGCAAACCGACGTACGAACCACAGCCCGGTTGGTCGGGAACTGACTAGGTGCCTATCCAACTCCTTGAAGACAACAAGGGGTCTATTAGTAATTCCCCTTATGTATGCTGGGAGGCGGCAGTTGAACAATCTTGGGCCCCTGACACTTTTTGTGTTGTCTCTTAGCGTACTCATGACGCCTCTGATTTTCTTTGGGGAGATGTTGCACCCCCTGCCAAGTCTTTTGCTTTCGTAGGTAGTGATTTCCGTGTGCATATTTGGGAACAGTCCCTTTTAAGATTTTTGCCTGCGTTCCAAGGAGTACAGGTCAAGGGACTTCAAACGTTCCCAGTAATTTAGGTTCTTTATTGTACTTATATATACAGTGAAAGTTCTGTATATTCTCCAGGTCTGCAATTTCGCCTGCCTTTAAAGGTTCCGTTAGTGTACAGCAATATTCTAGCCTAGAGAGAACAAGCGATTTAAAGAGAATCATCATTGGCTTGGCATCCCTAGTTTTGAAGGTTCTCATTATCCATACTATCATTTTCCTAGCAGATGTGGTAGAGACATTGTTGTTATCTTTGAAAGTGAGAGTCTCTTGACATTATCACTCTCAGGTCCTTCGCATTAGTTTTTCACTATTGTATGGTTGGAATTTGTTTTATACTCTCATTCAGCTTTTATTTCCTCGAATTTTCCATAGCGGAGTAATTGAAATGTGTCTCTTTGACCTTCATATTGTTTTCTGAAGCCCATTTAAAGACTTGGTTAATGTCCGCTTGGATATTTGCAGTGTCCTCAATGGATGACACTGGCATGCAAATTCTGGTATCATCAGCAAAGGAGGACACGGTGTTGTGAATTACATCTCAGACTCTGTCAGATATGATTATGAGGTAAAGGATGGGGGCGAGTACTGTTCCTTGTGGAACAGAGCTTTTCACTGTAGCCGCCTCTGACTTACTCTGTTTACTATTGCTCTTTGTGTTTTATTTAGTAGAAGTTATAGGTCCATCTACCTAATTTTCCTGTTATTCTTTTATCGCGCATTTTGTGGCCCATGGCCTGGAAGGCAAAGCTCTCGCTTCACACGCTGAGTGTCCGTGGTTCGATCCCCGGCAAGGGTGGAAACATTGGGTGTGTTTCCTTACACCTGTTGTCCCGTTCACCTAACAAACAAGTAGGTACCTGGGTGTTAGTCGACTGGTGTGGGTCGCATCCTATGGTACAAGATTGAGGACCCTAATGGAAATAAGACAGTCCCTCGATGACGCACTGCCTTTCTTGGGTTATCCCGGGTTTCTAACCCTCCGGGGTTAAATATCCGAACTAAATATTACCTTATCCGAACTTGTTGAAGGCTTTCACAAAGTCTGTGTATACTACATCTGCATTTTGTTTGTCTTTCAGGGCATCCGAGACCACGTCATAGTGGTCCAAGGAAAAATATTTATATATTGGATAAATTTTTGTTTTATGAGATATTAACCTGGCTAATATTTAGTGACGGCATTCTAGTAATATTCTCACTTCAGAAATATTTTTATGGTTATATTTATGTTTAGGTTAGGTTGGATTAGCTTGACCTAACCTAATTGAATCTTACCTGACATAAAAATCCCCCCCTCTTTAAAAAAAATTAAGAATCTGCAAAACAATCTTTTGGACTGAGTATATTACTGGAACTCTGTGATCGAATACTAGCTGTTGATTAACTAGGCGTGCATTTTAAGATAAATGTACATTATTCCTCTCATAAAAGTATTTGTGTCTAATATCTTCCAGAAATAAATTATTATCCAATAAATAAATATTTTTGACTGAGTTCAGACGCCTTTCTTGTATAATAAGAAATAGATGAACGGTGGAGTTCCACCGAGCAGTTAAAGTAAATATTGACCCAGGATAGTCCATGCTTCAAGAATTGCACTTTAAATCTATATTGGCAGTAAGTGACTTGGCAAAAACCTATATTACTGCAAACTGACTCAACTGAAACCTATAATGATGATAAGTGACTTAACAAAAACAAACTTGGTGTTTTGATGAAGGTTAGGTTAGGTAAGATTCGTCAGGAAACAGGTCATGGCGTCTTAGTCATGATGACCCTCCGCTGGAGCTTTTGGTCATCTGACCGAGGCCTTCCGCCGACTTACTGGTCCACCCCCTTTAAAAATTGAGGTTATAATTATAACTACATCAGATTGTATTAAAGTTGGTAGATTTACCGATAATATGTTAAGTAAAAGGACACAAATGCAACTAATGCGACATTTTATTGTGGCAACGTTTCGCTCGGGTGCCTGAATGCTTCCAGGCACCGTCTTCAGTCCAGCTTAGGTTCAAACTAGCTGGGCTTCATTCCAGTTCATTAGGTGACCTTCGTCGCTGAAGTGGGTTAAGCAGGTATTGTTCTCGTCATCCCTCCTGCATGTGTACTAAGTTTGAACCTGAGTAGAATAGACGATGGTGTCGGAAGCTTCACTAATCAGTTTCCAATACTAGTGAACAGAAAGTAGGAAGTTACAATATCTCAAACTCTTTGTCCCACATGATTGTAGACCACACATTGACCCGCCCACATCGTGATACAGCCATCAAGCTTAACTCAACCATTTCTCATACTTCACCTCTCTCCACTCACATGTATTTTGTTTCTTGTGCCCTTTGTATCATATCAGGGACCAAGGCCTAAGACAACACGTTTCTAAATAAATGCTCAGTTATTTTTTTAACTTGTCGGTACCGTGTACCTGGTTTTTACCGAAAATCTTGCATGCTTTATAATTTTAATTTTTTTTGTAGATGCTGTGTTAATTTATGTTTAAAACCTACTGACTACACCTAAGACATGAAGTCTGCTATCCACGTATGCACTAACGTCGAGATGCTAAAAATGAACACATATGAGGTCATTTTTAAAGCTAGCCAGCGGAAGGCATTGGTCAAATGACCAAATGTGGTCTTTGAAGGAGAGGATCTCGCCTTCAAAGACCACAACAATGTATCTACCTCATCTGCAAGGAAAATGATAGGATGGATAATGAGAACCTTCAAAACTAGGGACGCCAAGACCATGATGATTCTCTTCAAATCGCCCCCTTCAAGGCTGGAGACATTGCAGACCTGGAGAGTGTACAAAGAACTTTCACGGCACACATAAGTACGATAAGGCACCTAAATTACTGGGAACGGTTGAAGGTCCTTAATCTGTATTCCCTGGAACGCAGGCAAGAGAGATACATGATAATATACACTTGGAAGGTCCTGAAGGGATTGGTACCAAACCTTCACACAAAAATCTCTCCCTATGAAAGCAAAAGACTCGGCAGGAGATGCAACATTCCCCCGATGAAAAGCAGGGGCGCCACGAGTACATTGAGATACAACACAGTAAGTGTCCGGGGCCCAAGACTGTTCAACTGCCTCCCAGCATACATAAGGCTGTCTTCAAGAAGGCACTGGACAGGCACCTAAAGTCAGTATCTGACCAACTGGGCTGTGGTTTCTAGGTCAGTTTGCGTGCGGCGAGCAGTAACAACCTGGTTGATCAGACCCTGATCCACCATGAGGCCTGGTCTCAGACCGAGCCGCGGGGGCGTTGACCCACGAAACCCTCTGCAGGTAAAGTCCAGTTAACAGCTGGTCAAAATATGACTTAAGACCCGCGTTAGGAAAGGCATACTCTGTGACCCGTCGAATACAGTACCACCATCACTACTACCACCTAAATCCCTACACTGTATATAATGTGTCTAAGTATGTTTTTTTGTGTGTATGCATTGGAAGAAACAATGCAGTGGGAGGCTTTAATACCTATATGTGGGATTTAATAATAAAAAATATCCTTGGTAAACAGGTTGAATGCAGCCTTAATAACCGTATGAATAGTCGACACTTCTTGAACCCTGGAAATTAACCAAATAACTAGTAATGATTATATTTTGGATACCCATAAAAGTATCGTCAGTTGAGGATAGAAAACTTTTCTTTATTAAATGGGGTGAAATGCTAGTGGGTAGACCAGCGGATCGTAACCCTTTACAGTAATGGAGTAAAATTCAGACAAGCTGAGGACCCCAGTGGAAATAAGTCACTTTGTCTGATTTTTTTGGGTTATCCTAGGTTCTCTACACATATGCTGCTATGTATGATGATCTATGTAACGGTATTTGTGTATACCTGAATGAAGTTACTTAGAATCAGACACACGTGCAATACCTGGGTATGTTTACTTGAAGACGTTGCACCAGCCAGTGGCTTTTACAGTTCAATACAAAGATGATATACGGAAACAGTAGAAGATGGTGAGGGACTGATTACCTCATCTTCTACTGTTATTTCCTTATTGAATTTAAAAAAAAAGTAACTGGTTGGCGAAACGTCTTCAAATAAAGATAACCAGGTGTTACACGTATCTAATTCCAGATCGTTAACCAGTTAACAGGTTATCATTTGATTAAGACCCGTGTCAGAGACAAGTGTCACGTTTCCTAGGAACACACAATCACATGGATCCTGAACCTCCCTGTCTTAGCACAAGAGTATGTGTGGACTTTGAGGGGCCTTTGAAGGATGGGGGGGGGAGGCTGCATTGATACCGGTGAACTATTCTTGATCCAAGGAATTGAAGTTACCCCTACCTTGCCTTGCTTGATTACCTCAAAGTCCCCAGGGTGCCGTACGATCCCTGCGGGTTTAGCCCTTCCACATTAACGTAATTTAGGAGTTCAACTCTTAAAAGCTACATTTTTCTCACGGGGTAAGCGCTAAATCCGTAGGGGGAAGAGAAGTCATTATAAACAAAGTTAATTGGCAGTTGGTTGTTACACGCCACTACCACAGAAGCTACTGTAAGTGCTCTAACCTACATCTCACCACTCGTGTCTACCACTTCACAGTGTGTGTGTGTGTGTGTGCTCACCTATATGTACTCACCTATATGTGGTTGCAGGGGTCGATTCATAGCTCCTGGCCCCGCCTCTTCACTGGTCGATACTAGGTCACTCCCCGCTCCTAGAGCCTCATCATACTTCTTCTTAAAGCTATGTATGGAACTTGCTTCCACTGCATCACTCTCCAGATTATTCCAATTCCTGATAACTCTAAGGCAAAAGAAATTCTTCCTAACATCCCTATGACTCATCTGGGTTTTCAATTTCCAATTATGTCCCTTATTCCAGTGTCCCATCTCTGAAATATTCGAGCCCATCCACCTTGTCAATTCCTCTCAGTATTTTATATGTCGTTATCATGTCCCCCCCTATCCCTTCTGACCTTCAGTGTCGTCAGGTCGATTTCACTTAACCTCTCCTCGTAGCACATCCCCCCCTTAGCTCCGGGACTCGTTTTGTTGAAAACCTTTCCACTTTCTCTAATTTATTGACGTGCTTGACCACGTGTGGGGTTCCAAGCTGGTGCTGCATACTGCAATATGTGCCTGATATACACGGTGTACAGAGTCTTTAACGATTCCTTACTGAGGTGTCGAAACGCTGTTCTTAGGTTTGCCAGGTGTTCATATGGTGCAGCAGTTATTTGGTTGATGTGCGCCTCAGGAGATGTGTTCGGTATTATACTCACCCCAAGATCCTTTTCTTTAAGCGAGGTTTGCAGTCTTTGCCCCCATAGCCTGAACTCTGTCTGCGGTCTTCTTTGCCTTTCCTCAATTGTGTGTGTGTCTATAGAATTTTTAGGGTGACCCCATTATGCGTATAACAATAGTACTTTGGTTGGAAATATACGCACTTGCATGTATATTCACAGAAATATAGACCTCGTTGTACAGACAGTGTACTGAGGACCTAGATAATTACAGAAGGAGAGAGAGAGCGGGGAGTCCTTGGGACTGAAGGTAAGTGGGTTCTAACAAATAATAGTTATCCAGACGCATTTTTTTGTATATAATTAGGTACACCCGCAGTGTGCAGATACAGGATGGTGGTGATGCAGAGTAAACGTAAGGAAGGAATGAGGCGAATAGATAATAAACGAGGAGATAGGATAAATGAGAGGATAAACGTGAGGAGAGACGAGGGAGGGGAACAACGAGGAAGAAAACTTAATCGATTAACCATGGAAGGTTAGTAACTCAGGATAAAATCCCCCCACCAAAAAAAAAAAAGCGACGCAGTGTGACTTATTTTGGAAAAAAAAGAAATTACAAACCCTAGGACTTTTTTGGAAACGTATCGGTCCCAGGATCGAAACGTGTCAAATAAAATGTCCTAATGTTTACAATTTGTGTCTTTTTTCCAACTACCTGTCGGCATAACAAGCCATTTTTACCAGTGTGGTTTTTTGTCAGTGGGTCGGCGGGTCACCATCTGGAAAAGACCTGGGCCGGGACTACACCAGCGAACCTACTACTACTCAGTGGGTGCATTTGAAGGTCTTCCCCAAGATGAAACCCACAATAGGTGACTAACTCTCAGGTACCTATATATATTGCTAAGTAAAAGGGGCAACAAGCATTAAATACAAGCTGATAAACTGGGAACAACAGATATATATGATAATGATAAATAGGTGAGGGCGTAAATACGTAGTATATAAGAGGAAGGTACAAGCAGTATGGGACCTTCACACCGTGGATGCAATGATAATTATCACAACATCGACAGCAACTTTTTCTGTGGGTGACGTTCTAACAGGGAATGCTATTGTCATCCTGCCGGGACTATATATATTTTTATTGATTTAAAGACTGGTGGTAATCAGTTGTATTGTGATTCTAGGGTGTAATTACCTGTTTGTAGCTACAGGAGCCAAGCTAGGCTAGTAGAATGTGAAAGTCCCTGGCTTTATAACAGGGGAGAGGCAGGAAGCCACAGCTGTAGTGTGTTGCTATAGACTCTATAGCAACCCACTATAGCCGGTAAGACTGTGGTTTGAGTTACATCCTACTAAGATTACTTTGTTACACTGGGGCAAAACATTTTTATCTTGTTTTATAGATCCGACGAAGTTAATATTTCTGAATAAAAGTATAATTAATGATTGATTATTTTTAGTCATAATGATATAGATATTTTCTTGATTATAGATATTTACTTTCATACTCAGAAGTGTTTGACTCAGGATTACAATTTCTAAAATAATATGGTCATTATTTTTTTCCTAATTATATTTTTTTCAATATTTAGGCTTCTCTTTCTTCATTAATTTAAGGAATTTAAATGTTCGTTGGCAGAGGCTCAATAATAAAACAATGAAATATATTTTTTCATTATTATTTAAAATGTTTTTACACTTCATTAATATTATATATTAAAGAAGTATTCCTATTGGCCTTTGAATTAATTCTCTCACTGTATATATGCTGAGACTTTAATCTCTACTTTAAAAATTAAAGTATTCTTGTCTAGCGGTGAAAAGGTTACCGTTCACCCTTAATGACCCTCGTGTAGTCGATAGGATTTAAACCCCATTACAAATCCTTAATATTAGGTATATTTTAGAAAGGTCAGTTTAGGCTAGTAGGTTATTGTTGGAGAAAATAAGTAAATCATAATTTTAGTTAACTTTTCCTTGGTGGGGGGGGGCAGGCTGGGGGGGCGTATCTGCCTTTGGCGGGGCCAGGAACTAGGACTCGACCCCTGAAAACACATATAGGTAAGTACATAAACACACAGCGAAGAGGCGGTGCCAGGAGCTGTGAGTCGACTCCTGCAGCCTTAAATAGATGAGTACACAGAAAAAAAAACCCATTGAGGTGTTTCGGTCACTAGGGAGAGCAAAAGTCTCCTTAATAAACGTCTAATTACCGCATATGTATTATTATATTAATGGTATACAGTTCCGACAAGTAGACGAATAAGAAACCACGGTATGGGTTTTACCACTCACTCGCCGTGAGTTCGATCCCAACCCGTACCGTGAATCTAGATGAACAAAACACATATACAATACTTTAGTTATTTCCAAACATTTACTTACCGTTGACTTATCTCATATGTCTCTTTCTTCTGCCCGTCCTCTTAATCAAAGACATAATTTCACTGTTGTGAAGACAAACATATGGCTTTTTTTTAACACACTTGTCGAAGTTAATCACCATTTGTGACCTCAAGCGTGTGGCCGCTGGTTCGAACCCCGGCACTCCACTCAGTTGTTCATTTATAGCGATTTTTTTCAGCACCAAATAGAATATATTTTCAAATGACACTTAATTCCGCCCACAGCTTTAAACACGTATATATTAACAACTTTTAGAGCGACACTGTAAACAACTATTATTATTGTCATGGGGGAGCGCTCAACCCGTAGGGATTATACAGCGCCTGTGGGGGGGGGGGAGTGGAAGGTATTCAGGTTTAATTCAGGTTATTGGAGCACAGATCCAATTCCCCAGATCAAGAGCTCCTCACCAGAATCAAGGAACCTCCCTTGAGGGGACTGTTGACAATACGTTCACAACTTTATAAAGAAATCTGAGAGATATGTTGATCATCTAAGTCAACAGTAAGATTCGTGCTCGAGAGCTGGAGTTCAACAGCCGCAAAATTAGTTAGGTAATGACAGTTTATATATTTTTTTCCATTCTAAACTTTACGTTAATATCTAAGCGCTATTAAAATTTTTATTTTTATCTTTGCATCATCGATGTCAGTTTTATTTATGTTGTGGTTAGCTGTACGACCCTTGTGGGTTTAGCGCTTAGTTTTGATTGTAATAATAATAATATGTTGTGGTTAAATGCTCAGACATACTAGTGGCTTTCTTTGTGCTTAACAGCATTTTATAACATGTATTTGTATTTGTAAAACGTTTCGGTCCTGGGACCTTGTTCATAAACATCCTAAGCGTTTTCTCGTGTCTTTAACTGCAGTTTGTCGGTGTCACACCAGGTTTTTACCACATTGTTTACGTTGATAATGTGAACCTGTTTTCCACGAAAATTTTTGATCTCACCTCTGCTCTTGAGATTAGTGTCAAATTATCTTGAAATTTAACGAGTTTCCCTCGTATGGTCTATCAATGACTCGTTTTCTTCTCGCCAGTTATAGAAAATGAGGAAATGTAAACAATACGCAACCCAGCATTTGTTGTGTTGGTGATGGGTGGTGTGCTGAGGAAAGCCTTCATATATTTGAGTCTGTGTAGCCCCAAGCTGTCGCAGAGATAAGGTATGCTTGTGTTTTTTTTTTTTTAGTAGTTCTTGTGTTTAAAAAACCCAGAGCTAACTAAACATTTAGTGCCAGGTATTGTGTACAAACGTTAGAACAGGTTTTCATGATAATTACTTATCAGGTTACCCCAGTGAACACTCCCTAAGCCTTCCCTGAGTTCTTATAGTCTGCAAAAAAAGTCTGGAATCTTAGCTGTAATGTGATGAATAAGACACATGCATCAAACACCTGGGTATCTTTACTGCCAAAGCGTTTTGTTTTAAGTCTTCTTCAATCGAATGCAGATGCGACTTTCATACTGGAACAGACAGAAGTGGAGAGGTAATTTGATGGTGTTCAGTCTCTTAGCCTTGAATGAAGGTTTTCTGACCAAGACTGTCCAACTGCCTCCCAGTTGGACACAGACCCTTGGCTGTCTTCAAGGAGGCGCTGGACAGACACCTAAAGTCAGTACTTGATCAGCCGGGCTGTGGCTTATACGTCGGTTTACGTGGGTCCAGCAGTAACAGCCTAGTTGATCAGGCCCTGATCCACCACGAGGCCTGGTCACGGACTGGGCCACGGGGGCGTTGACCCCCGAAATCCCCCTCCAGGTATACTCCAGGAATCCCTTGGCTTAAGGTAGACGCATGAGAGTGGTTAAATACTGGACCCAGAAGTGAGGTGAGGTGAGGTGCAGCAGTTGGAAACGGCATCACAGATGGTGTGGTACTCAACTCTGGTCTCAGTAGGTAAGTCTACATTCTTATGCCCCAGTTTTAGGCTAAGGGACTGAACACCTTAAAATTACCTTTCCACTCTTCCTGTCTCTAGTGTGAAAGTCACCTCTGTATTCGACTAAAGAAGCCTGATGAACAGGCGAAACGATTCAGTAATAAAGATACCCAGGTGTTGCACATGTGTTTTATTCATCAACCTGTCAGTATTGTATGCCATTAATACAATGACATTCGATTATTTTATTTGGCAGATTGTTCCATCGGACCACGGCATTAGTCTCTAGTAATAATTAGGTACATGATACCAACAATATGGCAAAAGAAACAAATGCAGTATAATGTCATCCTTTAATGAAGACGTTTCTCCCACGCAGTGGGCATTATCAAGTTACAAACAGATGTGACTATAAACCCCACCGTCTGGGCGAAACGTTGTTGTTAAATGATCTCGTGTGCAACATGTATCAATAAAAATACGAAACTGTTGTACATGTTTCTTACGTATCTACTCGTTGGTATTGTATACCATTAATATAATAATCACATTAGGCTACATTTGTGTCCCTTGTATCATCGTGTCTGTATTATATACTATTATCTCTCCATGATGCCTCTACAATATATTCTCGTAGCCAAGAATGTCTTGTAGATGAATGTTATTATATACAACTTTCACAAAACTGCACTTTCCCCTTCATGTCGTTTATGATGGTAAAGGCAGAGCACAGTGTATTCTATTGAAAAAAAAATACATAAAAAAATATATGGATACATCTCCCGGTATATTTGTCATACTTCCAAACTCTTCATAAATAGTATGAAGAATATATGATGGAGGTTTAAGTTGCAGTAATTGTGCAACACGCTTTTCCAAATCAGATCATTCCTGGGTTAGCACGTTATATAGCATCATTATATTAATGCTGATATAATCCATCACAGATAATAAATACTGGAGAAGGTAGAAGTGGAGAATATGAGGTGACCAGTCCCTCAGATTTATCAAAGCTTAGAAACTGAACACCTTTCAAGGCTGACGACTGATCACTTGAAATTACCTCTTCCCTTCTTCCACCGTCTCCGGCATTTTTTTATCTTTCGAATTTAAAAAGCCACTGGATGGCGACACGCCTTCATGAATGAGGTATTACAAATGTGTCTTATTCGTGTTATATAGGCAGAAGAGTCAGGTACAGTGGCGAGTAGTAGTAGTTGTGGTATTATCAGTATGCCTGAAAGACATATACCTAATGACAGTTTACTTTGTTGAGCAATTGTATCGCCAAGGGTTTGGCCAAGTGAAAGCTTCCTTGGTTCTGAGGAATTACGTTGGCTGTCTTAATGAGCGAGGTTTCGCAACATTTTCTTTTATATTTGTCACCTTTTATATCTAATTCGTCTTACCTGGAGTATACCTGGAGAGGGTTTCGGGGATCAGTGCCCCCGCGGCTCGGTCTGTGACCAGGCCTGCAGATCTTCTCGTGCAATGGGTTTGTGAGTTCTTATGTTGAATGCATGCGTTCTTAAAATTATCGGTTCTGGTCACGTACTTTTGTTTGTTGATACGAGTAGTTAAATTCTTGGTAGCTTCACATATGTGAAATCGTGTGCTATTGTTTACGTTATCCTACCATTAGACCAGAGGTATGAAATAACGACAGACTGATGAATAAAACAAATGCGCAACACTTGGCTAGCTGGGTATTCCTCTCTAATAAAGATACCCCAAGTGTTGCACATGTCTAATTCATCAAGATCTTACCTGCTGAAAATCTCAGTGTTGCCACTGAGAACTCCCTAGAGAGACGTCTAATAGCACCTCCGACATCAAAGCAGGAGTGTATATTATGTGGAGGCTGCGATAAAACCTACGTGAGAGAAGCAGTGAGACCTCGACACGAGGCTCAGTGAGCATAAATATGCAGCCGGATTGAGAATAATACTAATAGACGGGAAATACACGGAAGCATTAATGAATATCTTTTAAAGTGGAATGAGGTTAAACTCATTATAAAAGAAAGGAACCAAGTATCTATTGTGATATGTTTTAGCAACACAGCTGTTCAAAGCATCGGAAGCTTTAGCATGTTAAAACCTCTGGCCAAGTTACTTTTTAGAAGAAACGGTGGATATAAAGGTTTATTATACCGACAAATAGAAGAAAAGGGCAGGAAATGCAATTACATAAGACATGTTTATTGGAAACGTTTCGGTCACCCCAGATGTCGCTTCTTACGTGACCAGGTGACCACACACCAGACTTCACCACATCTGACTATTTTTTGTTACATATTTTCTGATTACTCGGATTGAAAAAGCTTCTGGTCAGAGAAATGTTTCCTAAATAAAGTCTTCTTTATGAATTTATTGTACGAGTACATAAATGTTTTTATCCTCAATGTAAATCATTCATCATTGTAGATTATGACCAAGGGGCCCAAAGGATATAGAAGCAATAGAGTTGAAGATGAGTGTAACAAACTGCCAACCAGCATTATTGAAGCTAATACTTTGGGAAGCTTTAAAATAAGCTGGCTTATACTCGTAGAAAGCCACTTGTGGCTTTCTACGAGTATACATGATCAACTCTGCTGCCTGTTAGTCAGCTATGTCTGTTTTTAATTTCTTCTGTTCTTACAAAAATGCAATGCAAAAATGCACTGCTACTCCAGTTATTTGTTTCATGGACACTACTTGGTATGAAATAATTGTAAATTATTTATTTTATTATTTTTTTTATTAATACATCGGCCGTCTCCCACCAAGGCAGGGTGGCCCTAAAAAGAAAACCTTTCATCATTCACTCCATCACTGTCTTGCCAGAGGGGTGCTTACACTACAGTCATAAAACTGCAACATTAACATCCCTCCTTCAGAGTGCAGACACTGTACTTCCCATCTCCAGGACTCAAGTCCGGCCTGCCGGTTTCCCTGAATCCCTTCATAAATGTTACCTTGCTCCCACTCCAACAGCACGTCAAGTCCTAAAAACCATTTGTCTCCATTCACTTCTATCAAATACGCTCACGCATGCTTGCTGGAAGTCCAAGCCCCTCGCACACAAAACCTCCTTTACCCCCTCCCTCCAACCTTTCCTAGGCCGACCCCTACCCCGCTTTCTTTACCTGGAGTCTACCTGGAGAGAATTCCAGGGGTCAACGCCCCCGCGGCCCGGTCTGTGACCAGGCCTCCTGTTGGACCAGAGCCTGATCAACCAGGCTGTTACTGCTGGCCGCACGCAGTCCAACGTACGAACCACAGCCCGGCTGATCAGGTACCGACTTGAGGTGCCTGTCCAGTGCCTGCTTGAAGACAGCCAGGGGCTTGTTGGTAATCCCCCTGATGTATGCTGGGAGGCAGTTGAACAATCTTGGGCCCCTCACACTTATTGTGTTGTCCCTCAACGTGCTAGTGGCACCCCTGCTCTTCATTGGGTGGATGTTACACTACAGATTTATACACTCTCGAAGTCAGTCATTCTATTTTGTTCCATCCTCTCTACATGTCCGAACCACCTCAACAACCCCTCCTCAGCCCTCTGGATAATAGTTTTGGTAATCCCGCACCTCCTCCTAATTTCCAAACTATGAATTCTCTGCATTATATTTACACCACAAATATATAATGACTAATATTTCTTGCTAGTGATGTAACAATGCTGAGTGGGGGGTTGACAAAGACCCATTGTGACCTCTGTAATCATGATTTTGGCTCCATCGTTGACAGGATGAGCTGAGGGTACACAGTTACCGCGCAACTAACTACTAACCGCTCAGAAGGCACAACTAACCGCTCAAGTGGCACAATTCACTACTAACCGCTCAAGCGGCACAACTAACTACTAACCGCTCTGACGCACAACTAACTACTAACCGCTCTGACGCACAACTAACTACTAACCGCTCTGACGCACAACTAACTACTAACCGCTCTGACGCACAACTAACTACTAACCGCTCAGACGGCACAACTAACTACTAACCGCTCAAGCAGCACAATTAACTACTAACCGCTCAGACGGCACAACTAACTACTAACCGCTCAAGCAGCACAACTAACTACTAACCGCTCTGACGCACAACTACTAACCACTCAAGCAGCACAATTAACTACTAACCGCTCAGACGGCACAACTAACTACTAACCGCTCAAGCAGCACAACTAACTACTAACCGCTCTGACGCACAACTAACTACTAACCGCTCTGACGCACAACTAACTACTAACCGCTCAGACGGCACAACTAACTACTAACCTCTCAGACGCACAACTAACTACTAACTGCTCTGACGCACAACTAACTACTAACCGCTCTGACGCACAACTAACTACTAACCGCTCAGACGGCACAACTAACTACTAACCGCTCAAGCAGCACAATTAACTACTAACCGCTCAGACGGCACAACTAACTACTAACCGCTCAAGCAGCACAACTAACTACTAACCGCTCTGACGCACAACTAACTACTAACCGCTCTGACGCACAACTAACTACTAACCGCTCTGACGCACAACTAACTACTAACCGCTCAGACGGCACAACTAACTACTAACCGCTCAAGCAGCACAACTAACTACTAACCGCTCAAGCAGCACAACTACTAACCGCTCAAGCAGCACAACTAACCACTAACCGCTCAAGCAGCACAACTAACTACTAACCGCTCTGACGCACAACTAACTACTAACCGCTCTGACGCACAACTAACTACTAACCGCTCTGACGAACAACTAACTACTAACCGCTCTGACGCACAACTAACTACTAACCGCTCAGACGGCACAACTAACTACTAACCGCTCTGACGCACAACTAACTACTAACCGCTCTGACGCACAACTAACTACTAACCGCTCTGACGCACAACTAACTACTAACCGCTCTGACGCACAACTAACTACTAACCGCTCTGACGCACAACTAACTACTAACCGCTCTGACGCACAACTAACTACTAACCGCTCAAGCGGCACAACTAACTACTAACCGCTCTGACGCACAACTAACTACTAACCGCTCAGACGGCACAACTAACTACTAACCGCTCAAGCGGCACAACTAACTACTAACCGCTCAGACGGCACAACTAAACCAACACTACTTGGCCGTTTGTTCCATTGTTCTACAAGTACATTGCCAAACCAGTGCACTGATATATCCTTTTTATATGTACATCTAATTAACTCTAATATATTCTACGTCTTTCAAGTATGTTGATGGCTGCTGAGTGTTACTGTGATATCAAGGCCACAACTACTAAGACAGTGCCTCAAAGAGACCTTTAATAAATAAACTCTTAAAGAAGTCATTGTGCGAGTAATCGTATGATCAAGACATGTGCCAGGTGATCCTCCCCGACGAGTAAAGCAATAACAATAAGAGGACTGTGAGTATCTTCACCTCGGTCACTGGTAATCTATGGGCTGTGAGGAGGATGTTATGAGCTGCTGTTAGGGGGTTGATCTGAGAGTGAGAGGAGACGGTGGTTAGTTGGCTCTGTGGTCGTGTGGGTGAGTAGCACTGCCACTGAGAGCTTGAGTCAGTGGCACTCTAAGGGTGTGAGGGAACGGACATATCAGCAGCTTCCAGCAAAGGCAAGTGCAGCATCGGTGAACTAGCCCGGCAGCGGTGTGGTCCACACACTACTTTTCACGACGTATCGTTACATTAATGGTATATAAGTTTATCACACTTTAGTATACTCTTTCTTGGTTAGATATCTCCCTTATTTACGCTTGTCTTCCTCTTGCGTACCACAGTTATATCTCAGAAATATATATATATATATATTCACAAACACTAATCTCAGGCCGAAGGAGACTCGAACCTACGAATCTTGGAACAAGGTACGCAGTGCTCTACCACCGTACCACACTGGTCAATACCTTGGCGCTCTTTAGAACACATTTTAGAACCCTCGTAGCTGAATGGTTACAACACTGAACCTGCTGCTCGCAAGAACTACGGTTCGAGTCATCCATTCTTCTGTTTGTTCACTGACAGTCGTTCATTATGACTTATCCTGGGGGCATACACCGTTTACCTGGAGTTTACCTAGAGAGGGTTTCGGGAGTCAACGCCCCCGCGGCTCAGTCTGAGACCAGGCCTCATGTTGGATCAGGGTCTGATCAACCAGGTTGTTACTGCTGGCTGCACGCAAACTGACGTACGAACCACAGCATGGTTGGTCACGTACTGACTTTAGTTGACTGTCCAGTGCCTTCTTGAAGACAGCCAGTGGTCTATTGGTAATTCTTATGTATGCTGGGAGGCAGTTGAATAGTCTTGGGCCCCAGACACTTATTGTGTTGTCTCTCAGTGTACTCGTAGTGCCCCTGCTTTTCATTGAGGGAATGTTGCATCTCCTGCCAAGTTTTTTGCTTTCATAGGGAGTGATTTTCGTGTGCAAGTTTGGTACTAATCCCTCTAGGATTTTCCAAGTGTATATTATCATGTATCTCTCTCGCCTATATTCCAGGGAATACAGATTAAGGGCCTTCAACCGTTCCCAGTAATTTAGGTGCCTTATCGTACTTATGTGTGCCGTGAAAGTTCTTTGTACACTCTCCAGGTCAGCAATTTCGCCTGCCTTGAAGGGGGCAGTTAGGGTACAGAAGTATTCCAGCCTATAGAGAACAAGTGATTTTAAGAGAATCATCATGGGCTTGGCATCCCTAGTTTAGAAGGTTCTCATTATCCAGCCTATCATTTCCCTAGTAGATGCGGTAAATACATTGTTGTGGTCTTCGAAGGCGAGATCCTCTGACATTATCACTCCCAGGTCCTTCACATTACTTTTTCGCTCTATTGTATGCTTAGAATTTGTCGTATACCCTGATACAATTTTAATTTCCTCAAATTTTCCATATCTGAGTAGTTGAAATTTCTCTTCATTGAACTTCATATTGTTTTGAGTGGCCCATTTGAAGATTTGGTTTATGTCCGCTTGGAGTCTTTAGGTGTCTTCGATGGAGGACACTGTCATGGCAATCCGGGTGTCATCCGCAAAGGAAGACATGGAGCTATGACTTACATCACTGTCTATGTCAGATATGAGGATGAGGAATAGAATGGGAGAGAGTATTGTGCCTTGTGGAAAAGAGCTTTCACCGTAGCTGCCTCAGACTTTACTCTGTTTACTATTACTCTTTGTGTTCTATTTGTCAGGAAGTTATAGATCCATCTACTATTTTTTCTTGTTATTCCTTTATCAGGCATTTTGTGCGCTATTACACCATGGTCACACTTGTCGAAAGCTTTTGCAAAATTTGTGTATACATACTACATCTGTATTTTGTTTATCCTCTACAGCATCCAGGACCTTGTTATAGTGATCCAGTAGCTTGGACAGGCAGGAGCAACTTGCTCTAAACCCGTGTTGCCCTGGGTTGTGTAACTGATGGGTATCTAGGTGGTTGGCGATCTTGCTTCTTGGAACCTTTCAAAGATTTTTATGATATGGGATGTTAGTGCTATCGGTCTGTAGTTCTTTGCAATTGCTTTACTGCCACCTTTGTAGAGTGAGGCTATGTTTGTTGTTTTTAGTGAGTGTGGGATGACCCCTGTGTCCATGCTCCCTCTCCATAGAATGCTGAAGGCTTGCAGTTCTTGATGAACACTGAGTTCCATTAGTCTGGGCCTGGGGCAGAGTGCATGAGCATGTCATTTATTGCCTTTTCAAAGTCATATGGTGTTAGAATAATATCCGAGATTTTTGAGATGACCAGATTTTGGGTCTCGTTCATAAAGAATTCATTTGGATTGTCGACATTTAGTCTGGGCAGCGGCTCGCTGAACACTGAGTCGTATTGGGACTTTAGTGTCTCACTCATTTCTTTGCTGTCATCTGTGTATGTCCCATCTCGCCTAAGCAGGGGCCCAATACTGGATGTTGTTTTTCCCTTAGATTTGGCATAAGAGAAGAAATATTTTTTTTTTCAATTTCCTGTATGGCATTTAGTTCTTCCTGCGATTCTTGTCTCCTGTAAGATTCCT
Source organism: Cherax destructor (assembly GCA_009830355.1). Lineage (NCBI taxonomy): Eukaryota > Metazoa > Arthropoda > Malacostraca > Decapoda > Parastacidae > Cherax > Cherax destructor. The sequence goes on along the minus strand of WNWK01005549.1, from coordinate 36,305 downwards.
TCAGCTTAATTTCGATATTTGCAATTTCATTGACCAGTGCCTCCCTTCATATTTCAGATATATTGGCCCCTCTCAGCAGCTCTGTGACTCTTCGCCTTCGTCTGTATAGGGAGCGTCTCTCTCTTTCCAGTTTACATCTTCTCTTTCTTTTTCTTAATGGAATGTGCCTTGAGCAGATCTCAAGAACCACAGAGTTTATTTTTTCTAGGCAAAGGTTCGGATCTGTGTTGTTTAGGATATCTTCCCAGCTTGTTTTATTTACGACATGGTTGACTTGTTCCCATTGTATGTTTTTGTCATTGATGATTATATATATATATATAATTGTACGAGCATCTCAGTGAGTTTTCTAAGCAGAGTAACTGTTAGTGTGGTGAAATAACTATACAGCTTTGTTGTACTTGGCTTGTACATCTTGGCAGGCTTCCGGTGATTTATTTTAGTCCACTTCTTAACTGTCTTAAGTTAGATCATTATCACAAAGCATGTGCTGTCTAACTTAGCTATACTTGGGTAATTAAGGTTAATACCATTTGATGTTTTCACCTCTAATAAACTTTTGAATTTAATCCACTGTATCATTTATTTTTTTATTTTTTATGGTTTTATTTACTGTTTTATATAAATATATTTCATCAGCAGGAAGAACTGTTGATATGCACATCCACTTTTTTTTTTAATGGGGTGAACAACCTTTCTGCGGTAAACTAGGATGAAATACCTTACTGCTGGCAAAGGCATAAGTTTTAGAATTAGCTTTAATTTAAACAATGTTTTACACTCTGTGTAAAATTTTATCAAGCTATACGCTAAGCGAAACGTTGTACCAATTACAGATTGTTTTACAACTTGTGCCTATTGTGCTCGTATCCGGTGAACAAGTGAATGTTACATTATCTGTTAAAGACCCTTGTCAGGAGACACTTTCCGATCTGAAATAAAAAACAAGCATGTCCCTAATGTGCTGTCTTAGCTTTTATGATGCATTTAATATATGTCAAGTCATCGTTTCGTGCACAACTAAGTCAGTCACGGATAAGCTGCAGCCATATAGCCCTGACAGGGTCATCGTCAACATAAGAACCCCATTGGAAATAAGTCACTTTGACTTTTTTGGGTTATCTTAGGTAATTTTTACTATGTATGATAATTGTACTTATAAGAACATATGAAAGGAGGAACTCTGCAGTAGGCCTGTTGACCCATACTAGGCAGGTCCTTCACAAATCCAACCCACTAACAGAATAAACGCTACCTAAGCAATAAGGACTTGCCTAGTATGGGCCAACAGGCCTGCTGCAGTGTTCCTCATTTCTTATGTTCTTATGTTTTTTTCTTATAAACTTTAATAATTCTATTTATTCATGTGCAAGTCCCACTCAAATCCAACACCTCTCACTCATGTATTTATCCAACCTCAATAAACTTACACTATTTTCAAATGTCCTAGACAGTTTCTATTACGTCCTCGCCACAGGGCCGGCACCACTGAACGGGTCGTTGTAGGACAAAAACCTGTGACGCAAATAGCCTGATGATATTATTAATAGCCAAAAAAAAGTATGAATAAGATGCTGAGGTGGCCGCATAATTCCTTTGACCTGCCTCAAGCCAGGCTCTTTTGGCCCTTGATGCTGGCACCAGATATACCTCCACCATCTGTCTTAATCTTGCTGCGTGACTCATCCTTGATGATACTTAAATGTGTCCATTTACCTGAGTGATTGTCGGTATTGTTATGCATTTCATACTGGCTCAGTAATAAACTCGTACATATGACTAGTACTCCCTTAGCAATACAACTTCAGGTCGACACACTCTAATAGCTTCGTTTATATAGCTCAGGGTAAGACGCCACGCCTTCCTTGGCTCACCATTTGGTTTAACAGCTAACCCTTTGCTCTTGTTTCTCTCCCGTTGTGTCCCATCTTTGATATTTAATGTACCAAATACTGTTCCTTTATTGACAATATTCCCTCGAAACCCATTACATTTGCTCTACCACTATGTGTAACTTTTAAGTCTCTCTCCATGGGCTCTCGTTCACCTGGAGAGAGTTCCGGGGGTCAACGCCCCGCGGCCCGGTCTGTGACCAGGCCTCATGGTGGATCAGATCCTGATCAACCAGGCTGTTACTGCTGGCCGCACGCAGTCCGGCTGGTCAGGTACCGACTTTAGGTGCCTGTCCAGTGCCTGCTTGAAGACAGCCAGGGGTCTATTGGTAATCCCCTTTATGTACGTTGGGAGGCAGTTGAACAGTCTTGGGGCCTGACACTTATTGTGTTGTCTCTTATCGTGCTAGTGGCACCCCTGCTTTTCATTGGGGGAATGTTGCATCGTTTGCCGAGTCTTTTGCTTTCGTAGGAAGTGACTCTCGTGTGCAAGTTTGGTACTAATCCCTCTAGGATTTTCCAAGTGTATATAATAATGTATCTCTCCCGCCTGCGTTCTAGGGAGTACAGGTTTAGGACCTTCAAGCGTTCCCAGTAATTGAGGTGGTTTATCGCAGTTATGCGTGCCGTGAAGGTTCTCTGCACATTTTCTAGTTCAGCAATTTCACCCGCCTTGAAAGGTGCAGTTAGTGTGCAGCAATATTCCAGCCTAGATAGAACAAGCGACCTGAAAAGTGTCAACATGGGCTTTGCATCCCTGGTTTTGAAGGTTCTCATTATTCATCCTGTCATTTTTCTAGCAGATGCGATTGCTACAGTGTTATGGTCCTTGAAGGTGAGATCCTCTGACATGATCACTCCCAGGTCTTTGACATTAGTTTTTCGCTCTATTGTGTTGGTGGAATTTGTTTTATACTCCGATGAAATTTTAATTTCCTCACGTTTTCCATATCGGAGTAATTGAAATTTCTCATCATTGAACTTCATATTGTTTTCTGCAGCCCATTTAAAGATTTAGTTGATGTCTGCTTGTTGAGGATGGTAGGGATTTCAGTTCTTTCGTTGCATTTTAGTTTAGTCTTAATTTATGAAAATAAAAACTCATGTTCAGAGTTCCTCAAGTTGCTATGAACTTCAATTTCTATAACCTTATTTTCCTCAGTTATTTTTTCCCTTAAGCATCTTTTGTTCTGGTGTTTACTAGCTAAAATACTTTTTATTTTGCTTCATTTAAAATTGCAAGAGACACTTTAGGCTGTTACAGTTCTGCCAGTTTCTGCTAGTGGCGTCATATTAATTTTAAATGAATAACAATGCATTAATAATTAATTTAACTCGCTATTTTTCACATTATTAATGAGATACACGCATTGGAAATGGCCCCCACGTGGATTTCTGAATTTACCTTAAAATCTACCTGCAGACCCTAAATAAGAAAGCCATTTCCTTCATTTGAGTGTATATTTTTTCTTTAAAAACATGACTACATCTTCAAGATCAATAACATTTTAATTTATGTTATAGTAATATTTAAATTCTGTGTTGTAGTAACACTTAGATTTTGGGTTGTTGGTAACAAGCCTTGTGTTTTGCAGGAAGAATGACGCTGATGTGTGGAGGAGATAACGGAAACAGCGAGGCCAATGATTCTGAGTGTCCGCCCGTCAAGGTCAGAAACTTACATGTGACACATCAGGCTAATTCCTTCACCAGTGACAACAGTCAAGAGGAAGGCTGTCAGAATAGCGAGAGTAGAAAAGATACACGGAGACTTGCTTCTAGGAGGACTAACAACGAGATGCTAGTGTCACCACGCATGAAAGAGCTTCTTGAAGGACTTGATGTGCCTGGCGACTCAGGTAACCTTCCCGAAGAACCACAGTGGCTGGACCGAAAGTTATTCAACCGGGGTCGACAGTTCTACCGGCGTTATCTTTTCTGCATATTTTTCTCTGATCTGTTGGCTCTACTGATGATGTTCAGCATGAGCCGTATACTAAAGCCGTTGATCTACACAGAGCGGTCCGACACTGTTTTGCGTGCTCTACGTCGCTACGTCTCTACCATCTTACACATCATAACCTGGTACTCAGGCGACGTCTGGGACCCAAATGACCGCGCCCACAAGGATATCATGACGGTGCGTTCCATTCACAGCAATTCCGCTCGCATTTTTAATTCTTCTACTCACTATGAAAAGGTCACAGCTATTGATGTTAAAAACATGGGTCACCACGAGCCCAGGTGCCCTCTCAACCCTACTATCCGGGAAGACATAGAGCCTCAGGTAGGGCCTGCCTTGCCTCTTAAAATTCCTAACAACCCAATAATGTACATCAGTCAGTGGGACATGCTGCTCACCCAGTACTCATTCTTGGGCGTAATGGTAGCACACCCCTCCAAGATGGGCGCCTGGTGGGCTTCAGAGGAAGACCTAGCAGGACTTATCCATTTCTGGAGAGGGATTGGATTCCTCTTGGGAATCGAAGATAAGTACAACTTTTGCAGAGGTACGGTGAAGGAAACCCAGGCGCTGTGCGATGAGATAGAGGAACTGATTATCAAGCCCAGGATAGCCAAGGCTGATTGGAACTACGAGCACATGTCCTCCTGTCTCATCGAAGGCGTCAATCTCATGGTGCCAGCCGTCTCCTACCCGGCCATGTTTCGTTTCCTGGCCGACACTTTGAACATAGCCGTGCCAGCCTTCGTTAAGCGCATGAGCATTCTCCACACCTGTCAATACTGGCTCATGCGCTTCGTGTTCCACTTTCTGTTCCTTGTACCAGGCATAGTTATGCTTTTCAACGGACTGCTCAAGCTTGCTCTCATAATCGCACAGGGGCAATACCCGGCACGATTGTCTAAGACACAGAACACAGTCACTTCCTACACTCATACCTGAGGAGCTACGAGTGTTGATATACGTTGCTTTGTGTGGCACTAGATAAACCTGTTTGCTGTGCCACGACACTGGTGTCAGACCTCAGGTTTTCCTCCTGCACGTGTGTGGAGAACTCTGTGAGGGGCTGCGTGGCAGAATCACCCCATTCGGCGGATAATGACATCATTGAACCAATCGACTCAGTATATCATGTAATTCTCTGACGTGAATATAAAATATCCTGACCTCTACGCATGATTATTATTATTCTTGTGAAGTGGTATATCCGTGCAAAAACACGTGAAGACTCAGTCGTATCAAAAGCGAGACTGACTGGCTACTTAATTGATTTTTAAAAAGAATGTCCATAGGTTGCGAGCTTGAGGATAAATATAATGAATATTATTTATCGAAATAAGTTAGTATTTGATCTACATTTTGGTTAATATTACTACTAATTTTGAAATAATTTGCAATTAGTTGTTAAGGAGTGGTGGTAGTTGCATCTAAAATTAGCCCTGTCTTATTTTAAAGTAGAATTTACGATATTAGCTTATAAAGTAGCTATTATTTTGTCAACTAAGGTGTTTTTAAATTCAGTGATGCAACATTCAACAAAAATCTGAATGAATCTCGCGAAATAAAGATGTTTCGGTTAAGTAATTGTAAGCCGATGTAAGCGTTTTGGTAGAATTTAGTTAAATTACATTATGCGAATATATATATATATATATATATATATATATATATATATATATATATATATATATATATATATATATTATATATATATATATATATATATATATATTCTAGGTAGTAGGTTGGTAGACAGCAACCGCCCAGGGAGGTACTACCGTCCTGCCAAGTGAGTGTAAACCAAAAGCCTGTAATTGTTTTACATGATGGTAGGATTGCTGGTGTCTTCTTTCTGTCTCATAATCATGCAAGATTTCAGGTATGTCTTGTTACTTCTACTTACACTTAGGTCACACTACACATTCATGTACAAGCATATACATACCCCTCTGGGTTTTCTTCTATTTTCTTACTAGTTCTTGTTCTTATTTCCTTTTATCTCCATGGGGAAGTGGAACAGAATTCTTCCTCCGTAAGCCAAGCGTGTCGTAAGAGTCGACTAAAATGCCGGGAGCAAGGGGCTAGTAACCCCTTCTCCTGTATATATTACTAAAGTTAAAAAGAGAAACTTTTGTTTTTCTCTTTGGGCCACCGCACCTTGGTGGGAAACGGCCGACGTGTTGAAAGAAAACTGAATTTCCCATTTGGGTTTAGCTCTTTTAATGTATTAATAATCTGAAATCTATAACTGAATTAATAGATCTGAAAATTATCTTGACGGTTTACGTCGTGTGCTTATCCTTGACGTAGTATAAAATGCATTATATAAATATATACAGGTATTAGCATTAGTGATTTACTTCTAATAAAAGATAGAATGCTAAGATAAAATGGATACTGTATATATTCTGGATATACATTTATTTTGATGTATATGCGCCGACAGGGTGTATATCTTAGTATATATACTTTTAAAGATTACATTTGTCCCTATATTAAGTAATAAGGTATCCAAGACTTGTGGTGTACAGGTGACATATGCAGCCCTCTTGTAATACATAGGCTTTACACCTGCATAACCATCCAACCAAAAATGTTACAAATTAACATTGTCTTATTATATATATATATATATATATATATATATATATATATATATATATATATATATATATATATATATATATATATATAAAGTCTTTCTTGTAGTTTTTTACATTGTAAATAGTGGATATTTTAAGGAAATATTTGTAGGAATATAGCAATAACCAGTGATGTTTCCAGTATTGTCTGCTGTGATAGTAGAGCATAGAGAAAATACCTGCCAGTTTTGAGCTATGATTTTGTTAATTATAAAATCAAGTGTAGACAGTAAGATGAGATTTTATAGTAATTCAGAATTAGTGATTTTTCATGTGAAATGGCTTATTCATATATGGTGTGCCGGCGTGCTATTTACTTTTCGAAATAATATTTCGTATATTCTCCTAATACTACTACTACTTAGTTAGTTAGTTTGATATCTTTATTATGCACACCATACCCATCCTGTGGGCGGTAGTCAAAAGATTACAGAGGTACATAATGGGTCCAGGGATTGGACCTCAAAGTTTTGATAGCTGAGCAAGTTACAAAGGTATATACAGATTACAGAGGTACATAATGCTGGCAACAACAAATATACCTATACTACGTTTTCATTTCTGCTGATAAATTTATATGTATACATTACAAATGTATCCTCCCTTTCTTTTGTTTTTCAATGAAAGACTTTCCAGTGATCCTAATCCTTCATAACTAATATTTCTTAACTGTTTATAAATCAGTCAGTAGATAAATTTTATGGTGATAACCAGGTCCTTATAATCATCCCTAATATTTTGTTTAAATCCACTTCTGATAAAATGCTATTACACAAATCTTAATGCGACATATTTGTCCTTTCACCCATTTATTTTACGCCTTATTATCATCATTAATTGATCTTCTCTATCACTCCACGTGTTTAACTTACCCACATCCTACTTCTATCAGCATCTTCCTTCTTTATTTAAGATTTTTGCATCATCCTGCAGGACCCAACAAGAACAACTACTCCACAAAGGCGTCTTTCACTCCATCTTTGTTGCTAACAAGAAGGCCGCCATTGCTAGCATTTATCCTTCACACCTGCAATGAAGAACATGTTCTTGTCATTATTAACTGATTCTTCTTTAATAATCTTCAGCGTTTAAATAACTGTATTTGTTATAGTATAATGGTACTATATTTGCATTTTTTTTCATTTAACCGTGATTTTTTTTTCGTTAAATCTCATAAATAATTCAGAATGGATAACTTAATTCTTTATATTTAAGTAAAATTCACTTGACCCTACTGCTTGATTTGTTCAGTATTTATGATAATTTACAAAATAAATTTATGGTTATTTTATTAGGCTCAATTTCATTTTTAAGTGCAATAAATTTGACCCCCCCCCCTTTTTTTTCGTTTGTAAATATACTTTTTCATTTAATATTTCACACATTTATATTTCAGATTCAACAATATCATTGTTAATCTTACCTTACTACACTGTATCTTTAATATTTATTTTTTACCAACTTAAATTAGGATTATCTCTGACCCTTTTCAATGTTTCTATCTTGCTTTATCTTTCTATATTTATTAGAAGTTTGTTCAAATTTCTGCTAGCTCTGGGGGGTGAAATGTTGTCTTAACTGATTCCAAGATTATTTTTCCATAGCCTATTAAACAATCATTTAAAACATCTTGAATAATTTTTCCATTTCGTTTTCTTAGACTGTTCACATTTCACTTTATTCCCTTCGCTATAAGTGTAATATTTTCCACAAAAATATGAGATATAACGAAAATATAAAAGTAAACTATAAGCCTCTGTAAACAGCTTGATGAGGAAGTCAATATTCTTAATTTTGTGCAAGTTTTAAAGGTAGATTGTAAACTGTTGGTGTGAAGAATAATGTAGCAAAATTATCTGGTCTTTGGAGGATAGGAGAGAATGGTGATAATTCGAACAGTAGAAGAGGTAGGAGAAACGAGGTCTAGAAAAAACTTCAGGACCTACACTATAAAGATTCAATTTGAATGTGTTGTTATATAACGTAATGGCTCGCTATTATAGCTAACTCACTGACAGAGTTTAATTGTGTATGTGAGATTCTACGAAAATCGATCTTATGCGATATTAAAGTGACGTGTTGTAAAGCATTATTTACATGGCAGATGTCTGGTAATATAATTATAAAAATAAATTTTAATGTATCGCAAAGGAGTCAGTTTTATATAAGTGTTTATGGGCAGAGTGTTTCAGTAATTGAAAATAAACGTGGATATTTTGACAGCTGTCCTAACTATCCATTATTACATTTACTGGATATATATATTTATATAACAACCTAGACATGGTGGAATACAGTATGTATAAAAGTGTGAGAACCATTGAAAATACTTAAAATTAAGCGGCTTAACCACTGGGTTGAATTGTCTTACCTTGAAAATTCTCTCTGATATTAATCAAGATATGTACTCATGTTAAGACGAAAAAAATGTGAATGAAGTCGGTTTGCAAACTTGATTCCCATTCAAATATTGTATGAAACTCGTCAGGAGTATTCCCGCAAGAGTATGAAGAATGCGCACATGTGTACAAAACATCCACACATGTGTACGTGTTATCTCCATGTGCAGAAAATAGCCTACTAGCATTTTGAAACTCAGTTTTACTCTAGTCATTCGAAACTTTCTACCTCAACCATTGTGTTAAAGACGATGGCCAAGATATGCATGCACCCGTGTTGTGACACAGGAGCTGTGACTCGACCTCTGCAACCACATATAGGGGAGTACAGTAAATGAGGCTACCTGTAAACCATGATGTATAAATATTCTTATTAAAATAAAGAGTGTATGGTGTATATCACAGGTCTCACCTATGCCTCTGGAACTTTCCTTTCATTATGCATTTGGAAAGAACTTTTCCCTTTGCTTCTGGAAAGATCCTTTGAGCACTTGAAAAGCCCCTTTCATCATGACCCTGGAAAATTTGTAGAATGACCCTGGAAAGCTCTCATTATGACTGGAAAGCGCCTTACATTATGCCTCTGGAAATATTCTGTATGTAAAACATTTTTTTTGAAGAGAAGGATTTTTATATTTTCCTTTTTATATGAGTCTTTTATTTGTGGTAATAATTCCATTGTTAGTTTTGACACCATGAATCACAGGTACTTGTAGGACTGAATGGAGCCTTCATGATAGATGTGTACTCTTTCATTTTATTTACTCTTTAATGATATTCAGTGTAGAGATGCGCTTATTACTGTGTTCTTGTATTTACTAGCAATAAGTTGTATACAGAAATTTATTTTAATAAATTAAATATTTATCGAGTATTTTATTTATTAATACCCTTAGGCAGAGGAAGAGTTTTTTTTACAAATCGTGAACTCTTCATTAAAACCATTTGAAAATATTTAATACGTGTATCTATGTGATTTATGGCCAAGCATTCCGTTTTATATTTTGCGTTGTTTGCAAGTCTGATGTTTCCAGGTAGCCAGATAGACATTTTTTCACGTGAGGTTTGCAGCACAAAATCCACCCACCACCATAACTACCTGTGCGTCAGTCCTTCCATCATAATGGCTACTAGTAATCACCAATCAGACAATTAAAAAATACAGCAGAGCCATGGATATGATTTGTACATTGTGTGCCGATCAGGTAGTGTGAGTTTTGAAATACTGTAGACAAGAAATAATGGTCTGAAAAAAACACTTTTATTTTTTTGTATATGTGACAAAAACTGGTATATTCATAATGAACTCCGACATACTGGCTAACATCTCTCCTGACAATAAAGAGCTATTTATGGGTGGTCTATCTGTTTTGCATAAAATCCTGCATGAAAAAACAGAATCAAACTGATTCAGACCACAGTCAAACCGACACAGAAATCGAGAACTACAAATTGAAAGAAGTTGCTCCCACAGAACAGAGCTCAGGATGTTATAGAAAGCTGAAACTCTGGCATGTCTGTGGAACTAACGAAAGATACATATCATGTAAGCCAAGTACGTACAGGGAAACAATGCACAAATAACCCGCGCATAGGAAGATGAAACTTGTGGTTTCAGAGTTGAACCATTAATAGTAGTAAAGTAAATTTTATTTCATTGCAATGTTAAATAGATATTGGTAGTTACAATCATAAACTGAAGTGCAAGGAGAGCCACTGACATGCCATGGCATTAGGACTTATAGACTATGTACATAATATTAGAGAAATTGATTGAGTTTATTCTAGTTATATAGTATTTGATTTCAAATTACAAAATTACAATATGATGATATTATACTGTTAAAATTACAATATGATGATATTACATTGTAACAAGTGTTTAGGAGGATGGTAATATAAAACTGAGATCATCTTAAGGAAAATAACATTGAGCATTTTTTAAAGTAATTTATAGTATGAGTATTTAGTTTAGGGTGAGTAGGGGTTAACATAATAGTAACATATTAGTAAAAATTGAAATTATCTTATAGGAAAATAATATTGAGCATGTTTGAAAGTAGTTTACAGTATGAGTATTTAGTTTAGGGTGAGTAGGTGGTCTTTGAGAAGAGTCTTAAATTGATTTTCAGACAAGGTTATCTTAGTATTTACTGGTAATGAATTCCAGATTCTGGGGCCCTTTATGTGCATAGAATTTTTACATAGGTTGATATGGACTCGGGGTATATCAAAAAGTGATCTGTGTCTTGTGTTGTGGTCATGGGTCCTATTAAAGTCACCATAAGTTTCATTGTTCTATGTGCAGGTTGTGTATTGTTTTCAGTCACGGTATTGTGCCTTTTTATTATTTACAGGAAAACAATACTTTCAGCCTCCAGCCCTAGTATTAATTCAGAATCAACTGAATCACTTGCAAAGTCGCCAATGCAAAGATAATTAGTCTCAGTCAAGAGAGCATCCAACTGTGCCGGCACTATTCATGGGGGTTTGTAGAGTGGTAACAGAAATGGAAAATGTCAATGCGACCATCCAAAGCAGTGCCAGAATCTCTTAAATAAAGGCATATGTCGATAAAAAAAACTATAAATACTTACATAAAAAAATGTATCATAGTTCAATTAATAAGAAACGAGGTAAGTCCTCATGAACGACCAGACGCATGGGGATGAAGGAGAGGACTTATACAGACACTGATTTATTTTTAATATCAAGAAGAGAACAAAAATAGTAAGAAATAATAACAATATACTACCACGGTGGAGCTATACTGGACTATAACCAAAACCAGTGGCTGCTGGCTCAGAGCCACATAATAAACAAGCCACCCAGCATAACAACGAATAATGCAACATCATGTTAATTTACGAACATGCAAGGTCGTGATGAATTAGATACTTGTGCAACACTTGGTTATATTTATAAAGATATCTGTGGAGAAAGTTTTATATAACCCCCAGGGGGATCGACGCCCCCTGGGGCAGCGATCCCTCGAGGGAAGCTAATATCACTCTTACTATTTTCCCACACTGTTAGGATGAAAGGTGGTCATGACCTGTACCCTTTGCACTAGCAGAGATCAAGAAGGTCTTATGCGTTATTACGCAACTTCAGCTGCAACATCAGACACCCTCTAATGCAGGGCTACTCAACTACTATGAGCAAAGGACCACTTGGACAAGTACCAATGTATGCAAAGGTCCGGATACATTTTTTACACGTAATCATGAAAAGCAACAAATCCGAAAAAAGGGCAGTCTTATAATAATAATTTTTATTGTGACATGATACAGAGGTGTACATAGTTATTGATATAAATGGGGTGTACATGCCAAAAAACCCTAATATTGTGGGCATTCTTAAAATTAATTAACAATAGACTAAATGGTAAAAATGATAGTAGACAATTTATTTTGAACTTATGTTGAACGTAATGCAATTTATTTTATCAGATCAAACAAATTAAAACAATTGTATTGCAATAACAGTTTATATGGTCATTAGATGAGTTACAAAAAGTACAAGAGAATGGATTATTTTATTTGTTAATGCTATAGAAACAAAGTTAGCTAAGTATGCATTATTTATAATAGGTTTATACATTTAGTTAGTTAGTTTAATATCTTTATTATGCACCCCATACCCATCCTGTGGGCGGTAGTCAAAAGATTACAGAGGTACATAATGGGTCCAGGGACTGGACCCCAAAGTTATGATAGCTGAACTAGTTACAAAGGTAATGAACTCCAGGTAGATCTGGTCAGGGCAGTGTACTCATCATTTTCTATGAACTTCATTTTCAGTCCTCGTCTTATAAAAAATTACAAAATATGAAGATAAATAGTGGGAAAAATAATTTTTACATTATATCAAATTGTTATTTAACTAAGCTTTCTCCTAAAGCCCGCGGTCCAACTAGAACACTCAGAAGGTCCGGATTCGGACCGCGGGCTGCCAATTGAGTAGCCTTGCTCTAATGGAATTACAGCTTCATAGCTAATAAAAGGCGACACACGAGACACACACGTGTACAACAGAAGTTACACTCAAGGTAAAATCTCTGCATAATTTATGAACAGACATTTGTCTGAGAAAATGGCGATTTCCTAACCAGGAAAAATCCGAAAACATATGCCTGGGTACTCTTGAAACACCTAGGGTCTTAATAACCTACAGCCGGCAGCACCTTAGACTCGAGGAGTCATGTCCCTGTGATTCAACTGAGTTGTCACAGCCGCCACCTATGCTTGTAAACACTGTGTCAGCAGATATTCACCTATAAAAGGAGGGCGGAGTCCGGGTGCTGCCATACCCGGCCACCTGACGTAGAAATATTCGTGGCCAGTTTCGTGTGCGTGTTTCCCGTGCCGTGTATTAAGTAAATTTATTCAGGTATACACAAATACAGTTACATAGATTATCATACGTAGCAGTATATGTGTAGAGAACCCAGGATAACCCAAAAAGTTAGACAGAGTGACTTATTTCCATTGGAGTCCTTTACAGTCTCCAGGAAAATTAGACATTCTTCCTGCTGTGAATAGATACGAGCAAGTGTCATTTAAGACATGGTTTCATTTAATACATGGTTTCATTTAAGACATGGTTTCATTTAAGACATGGTTTCATTTAAGACATGGTTTCATTTAAGACATGGTTTCATTTAAGACATGGTTTCATTTAAGACATGGTTTCATTTAAGACATGGTTTCATTTAAGACATGGTTTCATTTAAGACATGGTTTCATTTAAGACATGGTTTCATTTAAGACATGGTTTCATTTAAGACATGGTTTCATTTAAGACATGGTTTCATTTAAGACATGGTTTCATTTAAGACATGGTTTCATTTAAGACATGGTTTCATTTAAGACATGGTTTCATTTAAGACATGGTTTCATTTAAGACATGGTTTCATTTAAGACATGGTTTCATTTAAGACATGGTTTCATTTAAGACATGGTTTCATTTAAGACATGGTTTCATTTAAGACATGGTTTCATTTAAGACATGGTTTCATTTAAGACATGGTTTCATTTAAGACATGGTTTCATTTAAGACATGGTTTCATTTAAGACATGGTTTCATTTAAGACATGGTTTCATTTAAGACATGGCTCATCTGGTTCCAGTTGATGTTTGTGAACAAACATTTTCAAAAATGAAGTAAGTCAAGTGCAAATATCACACAAATTTATCTGATGAACATTTGAAGTCCATTCTAACAATTGGCTCCTTAAGCTTGAAACCTCAGTTCAGAAATATTTTGAAATTAAAAAACAGTTTCATCATTCCCATTAATCCTGTGCAAATTAATCTTGTTCCAGCAGCTCTTCTCGTCTGCTGTTCAGTAATTGATCATGCTGTCAGAGCATTGGCTTATGTTTGACATTTTTACTCATTATATGTCATTTCTCAGTGTTTCTTCGTAATTGACACATTTATCTTTTCTTCTGAATCATATCATGCTGATTTCAAAAAAAGGATCCAAATGAATCTTATTTACTCATTTAATTTTTATTCATTCATTTATATTTATTTATAAGACTTGATTTTTTTTCTTTGGCCCGAGAAAATGTGTAAAATATACGATGTGGTCCTCGTAGTGCAAAGCTCTATACTATTTCAGTCACGAGCAACAAGGTAATAATAATCTTTATTTCCTCAAGCACATGCACAAGGTATACAGGCCTAGCTAACATCAATGATATACTACTATATAGAAAGCCCCTTTTTATCCAGAGCATTTCCGGCAAACTAGGTCAGTTTTGTCCCAGGATGCGACCCACACCAGTCGACTAACACTCAGGTACCCATTTTATTGATGGTGAACATAGACAACAGGTGTAAGGAAACACGCCCAATGTTTCTACCCTCGCAGGGAATCGAATCCGGACACTCGCCGTGTGAAGCGAGAGCTTTAGCCACCAGGCCACGGACCACATTGGATCAAGGCATCAATGAGAGGAGATTTTTTAGAGATTTTGCCACTGAAGTGTCTAGTTTATTGTGCACCCCATATCCATCCTGTGGACGGTAGCGCAAGAGCATATGGATACACAAAAGGCCTAGGCACTAGGCCCCAAAAGGGTTAACAATTGTACATTTGGATTTATATCTACATTTCACTTATCTGTTACAAGCAAATTTAGGAAATTTGCTTAGTATAACTGGTATCTTATTTTCATGAATAAGATATCTTGACATGTCACATAGGTTATTATACTGTCTATCTCTATATTCCTCAATAAGTTGATAATTAAGCACATAGTGTTCAAGACAGTGACCATATGCCTGATCACATAATTTGCATTTAGTTTGATCATCATCTGTGTCTCCCAAACTGCCAGAAGTACCTGTAGCCAAGCCTAAGCCTGGCCACTACAACATCAGTCAGTATGTTCACATTGCAAGTTGCTCCACAAACATGCCCATCTATGCTCACGTTATCATGAGCACAGAGAGGCACGTTCATGGAAATTAGATTTGGATTTATATCTACAGTTCACTTATCTGTTACAAGCAAATTTAGGAAATTTGCTTAGTATAACTGGTATCTTATTTTCTTGACATGTCACATAGGTTATTATACTGTCTATCTCTATATTCCTCAATAAGTGGACAATTAAGCACAGTGTTAAAGACAGTGACCATATGCCTGATCACATAATTTGCATTTAGTTTGATCATTATCTGTGTCTCCCAAACTGCCAGAAGTACCTGTAGCCAAGCCTAAGCCTGGTCACTACAACATCAGTCAGTCTGTTCACATTGCAAGTTGCTCCATAAACATACTTATCTATGTTCATGTTATCATAGTGGGTTATAGATCTACTTAGGCTTCTAACTGCATTCCTATAGCAATCATTTTCATTATTTATTTCTCTCCTAATATTATTCCTAATGCTAGACACAGATATACCAAAGTTATATTCTACATTCTCCTTCTGGGTACTCTTCTTGGCTAATTAATTAATATCTTTATTTACTACAAGTACATGTACATGGTATACAGGCCTAGCTGACATCAGTGACATACTACTATATAGAAAGTCCCTTGTTATGCTGAGCATTTCGGGCAGATTAGGTCAGTGTCCTAGGATGCGACTCACCAGTCAACTAACACCCAGGTACCCATTTTACTGATGGGGAACATAGACAACAGGTGTAAAGAAACACGCCCAATGTTTCTGCCCTGGCTGGGAATCGAACCCAGGCCCTCGCCGTGTGAAGCGAGAGCTTTAGCCACCAGACCACCAGAGTCCCTAACATATCAACTTTATCATGAAGGAGTAATCCAATGTGTGATGGAATCCATAGCAATTGTACATTAATTCCTTTGTCCCGGATTTTTGAGTATCTATACCTGGCTTCTCCAATGAGCATGCTGTTAGAGTCATTATATGAGTCAAGAGCCTTCAGTGATGACAGAATCAGTAATGATGATAGAGTCAAGCTCGGTGTCATAAGTTAGCTTTAGTGCCATTAGGATTGCAAACAAATTCAGTTTGCAGTGTAGACCCCCAGTTGTTAATTCTTATGCCTAGTTCAAAAAAAATATTATTGTTCTTAACTAGGGAGGTGGCAACCAGAGCAGATGCAGCCCTGCCAGAAGACTCATGAGAGGGAGTGATTTTAAATAAAATTTTATTCTCAGCATGTTTTTAATCTCTTGTCAACTGGGCACTTGACACATTGTAGTTTCTGATTTATTAGGAGAGATAACTTCCATTATGCATTGGTTAGTTAGTCAAAAGGACCCCAATGGAAATAAGTCACTCTGTCTGACTTTTTTGGGTTATCCTAGGTTCTCTACACATATGCTGCTATGTATGATAATGTATGTAAATGTATTTGTGTATACCTGAATAAACTTACTTACTTACTTAACTGGGTAAGGCCGCGGAGAACTGTCTGGGAACCATGCATCAGCTCCTCTTTACCACTCTGAATCTTTAAGGCCTTTGGGGAGCCTGTTGCTGACTCTGAGACTGTGGGTCTGGCTCTGTAGAGTGTGGCTCACGAAATCGTAATGACACGATTGCAAACAAACCATACCACGGGTGTGGTTCGAACCCGCGATCAGAGAATCTCAAAACTCCAAGCTGGCCCCGTGGTATCGTTTGAGAGTGTGGCTCTGGCTCAGAGACCAAATTAATGTCTGCATAAATAACTCTTTACGATTGTGACCGGATATACACAAGTAAATAGTTAATTACCACTGTAACTTGTTCAGCTATCAAAACTTTGTGGTCCAGTCCCTGGACCCATTATGTACCGCTGAATTCCTTTGACTACCGCCCACGGGATGGGTATGGTGTGCATAATAAAGATGTTAAACTAAAACTAACTCTGCATGTGTTTAGGTGTACTGTCCACCTGATCTAATTGGGACCTTTTTGTTCCCATTAAGTCACCTTGTTTAACTTTTTTGGGTTATCCTAGGTAATCTACACATGCTGCTGTGTATGCTAATTTATGTGTACCTGGAAGGCAATGCTTTCGCTTCACACCCTGAGTGTGTGGACAGGACGAGAGTGCAACGGACAAGTGAAGTAGCAGCAGCAACACTCACAGCAAGAGGCATTCTTGAGCTTCCCCAGCGCTTGGGCTTCGGCCCAAAGCTGGGGTATGGCTCCAAAAGGATCCTGTAATGCTTGCTGCCCTTGCACCTTCTGACATCGTCTGCTGCTATGCAGCTGCCACACCCTTTGAACCCAGTGTGGGCGGGGTTTGTGGCAGCCCAAGGTGCCTAGCTTGTCCCTCCGAGCCCCGTGGGGGCGGGGAATGGGGCTAGGTCTGGGGACAGTTAGTCCCAGAAGATGAGGAGGTACTTGTACCTCCTCCCATGGCAGACATTGGTCGGAGACACTCCCTCGACAGGGAGCCAAGGCCGGCCCACCTCTTGGAAAAGGCCCAGGCCGGGCGATTATACCAGCGAATCTACAACAGAACAGAACAAGGAGTGTCTGTGGTTCGATCCCTGGCAAGGGTGAAAATATTGGACGTATTTCTTTTCACCTACTGTCCCCGTTCACCTAGCAATTAATTAGGTACTTGGATGTTATTCGACTGGTGTGGGTCGCATCCTGGGGGACAAGATTTAATGACCCCAATGGAAATAAGACAGACAATCTTCGATGACACCCTGACTCTTGGGTTATCCTGGGTGGCTAACCCTCAGGGATTAAAAATTCGAACAAATCTCTACTTATTCGAATGGACCTTCAGTTCCCTTCCCTCTTTCCGTTTAGCTTTTGGGCAGCCTGGGCACTATTCAATGGGTGTCCCGTAGCTCGATTAGGGTGTCCCGTAGCTCAATTAGGGTGTCCCGTAGCTCGATTAGGGTGTCCCGTAGCTCGATTAGGGTGTCCCGTAGCTCGATTAGGGTGTCCCGTAGCTCGATTAGGGTGTCCCGTAGCTCGATTAGGGTGTCCCGTAGCTCGATTAGGGTGTCCTGTAGCTCGATTAGGTGTCCCGTAGCTCGATTAGGGTGTCCCGTAGCTCGATTAGGGTGTCCGTAGCTCGATTAGGGTGTCCCGTAGCTCGATTAGGTGTCCCGTAGCTCGATTAGGTGTCCCGTAGCTCGATTAGGGTGTCCCGTAGCTCGATTAGGGTGTCCCGTAGCTCGATTAGGGTGTCCCGTAGCTCGATTAGGGTGTCCCGTAGCTCAATTAGGGGGTCCCGTAGCTCAATTAGGGTGTCCCGTAGCTCGATTAGGGTGTCCCATAGAAAAGAGGAAGCAAGACTCAATACGGCGTAAGCAATAGTGACCCTCAAAACCCTCAGCAACAACAATTTAGGCCTCGTACGTAATTTGAAACAATTGTTTTATATAGTAAATTATAGAGAATTTAACCTAGGATAACCCATTAGAGTGAAACAAGTGTGATTTATTTCCATTGCACCATTTTCAATATCGATGTGTAATAATTAAGGATGTTGAAAATGACAAACAGTATAATTTAGGCAGAAAAAAAGGGGGATTTTATTTACCAGGGAAAATTGATCCATAAATCTTTTCGCTGGAAGAAACACTGCCAAGTCAATCAGTTCTCTGCTTGATGCTGGTGAAGGACTTTTGGTTCAAGGAATTAGAGCTATCCTATCACTTCTGACTATTTTGGGGTATACCTGGAGTATAGCTGGAGGAAGTTTCGGGGGTCAACGCCCCCGCGGCCCAGTCTGTGACCAAGCCTCACAGTGGATCAGGGCCTGATCAACCAGGCTGTTACTGCTGGCCGCATGCAAAGCAACGTACAAACCACAACCCGGTTGGTCATGTACTAACTTTAGGTGCCTGTCCAGCGCCTTCTGGAAGACAGCCAGGGTTCTATTGGTAATCCCCCCTTATGTATGCTGGGAGGCAGTTGAACAGTCTTGGGCCCCTGACATTTCTTGTGTTGTTTCTTAGTGTACGTGTGGCACCCTTGCTGTTCATTGGGGGAATGTTGCATCATCTGCCGAGTCTTTTGCTTCCGTAGGGAGGGATTTTTGTGTGCAGATTTGGGACTAATCCCTCTAGGATTTTCCAAGTGTATATTATCATGTATCTTTCTCACCTGCATTTCAGACAGTACAAATCAAGGGACTTAACCTGTTCCCAGCAAATTAGGTGCTTTATCATACTTATATGTGCCGTGAAAGTTCTCTGTACATTCTCAAGGTCTGCGATTTCACTTGCCTCAAAAGGGAAGACATATGTTACTGTGTATAATAATTGTACTTACGTGTACCTAAATAAACTTATTCTGTTCCACTGGTGGTGTGTGATCCCCTGTGAGTTTAATGCTTCTTGAATAAATATGCTAATAGAAATAAGAGTGTATAAATCTGTAGTGGAGGGAAGGCGGGGTAGGGGTCGGCCTAGGAAAGGTTGGAGGGAGGGGGTAAAAGAGGTTTTGTGTGCGAGGGGCTTGGATTTCCAGCAAGCATGCGTGAGCGTATTTGATAGGAGTGAATGGAGACAAATGGTTTTTAATACTTGACGTGCTGTTGGAGTGTGAGCAAAGTAACATTTATGAAGGGATTCAGGGAAACCGGCAGGCCGGACTTGAGTCCTGGAGATGGGAAGTACAGTGTCTGCACTCTGAAGGAGGGGTGTTAATGTTGCAGTTTTATAACTGTAGTGTAAAGCACCCCTCTGGCAAGACAGTGATGGAGTGAATGATGATGAAAGTTTTTCTTTTTTGGGCCACCCTGCCTTGGTGGGAATCGGCCGATGTGTTAATAATAAAAAAAAATAAGTCATGTTGATTACCGGGTTATCCTAGGTTAAATCTGCAACTGGTGAAGTTGCCAAATTAAGCCAATAACATCAAGTCTGGTCATTTTGTAAAATCTAACCAGTTATGCAATAACATAATTTAGGTTTATTTTGCATCAGGTTAGGTTATATTATGTCACTCTTGAATATAAACTTTAGTATCTCTTCATCGTTGTTGTAATATTTATTGCTTGGTGGGCCAGTACTTCTGAATTTCTTTAAAGAAAGGGTGCTCAAGAATAACAAAAAAAAATTATTATTAATTATTATTATTATTATTATTATTATTATTATTATTATTATTATTATTACAGGGCTTCATGATAACTTCATTTTACTAAAAATATATTATTGTGGGAGAAATTGTAACGTAAGAAAACATCAAAGACTTCTCCATACCAAGCAGCAATTTAAGAACGTCAGTGAGATCACTGGTATTTTTTAAAGCTACATACTGGTGGTCTGGTGGCTAAAGCTCTCGCTTCACACGGCGAGGGCCTGGGTTCGATTCCCAGCCAGGGCAGAAACATTGGGCGTGTTTCTTTACACCTGTTGTCTATGTTCCCCATCAGTAAAATGGGTACCTGGGTGTTAGTCGACTGGTGTGAGTCGCATCCTAGGACACTGCCCTAATCTGCCCGAAATGCTCAGCATAACAAGGGACTTTCTATATAGTAGTATGTCACTGATGTCAGCTAGGCCTGTATACCATGTACATGTACTTGTAGTAAATAAAGATAATAATATTAATAATAATAATAATAATAATAATATTATTATTATTATTATTACAGCCTCTTCTCACTTAACGACGAAGTTCCATTCCTAAGTGAGGAGCATATTATAATGGTAGTGAGTTTGTGTCAACCATCTTTGATCTTGTTTTAATGTCACCTTTGCACCTTGCACCATTTATAACATTTCTGGTATACTATTTTTAAATGTTTATACAGTAGTGTACTGTATATTGAAATAAACAGAATAGAGGAAATCAGCTCTAATATACGTACATTATGTATTTAGGTATGAATACTGGTCAGAGAGCCCGTCGTAAGTCCAAGGCATCGGTAAACAAGTATGTGGCTAAGTGAGGAGTGGCTGTATTATTATTAAAGTACCAATGTTGTATGCCTAAAACATCTATCTGCCCTAAAAATATATCTTTAATTTAAATATTTCCTTTCTCTGGTTAATTGCAAGAAGCCCCTATCGCGTGCCTTCAGCATTCTATGGAGAGGGAGCATGGACACAGGGGTCATCCCACACACACTAAAAACAACAGACATAGCCCCACTCCACAAAGGTGGCAGTAAAGCAATTGCAAAGAACTACAGACCGATAGCACTAACATCCCATATCATAAAAATCTTTGACAGGGTTCTGAGTAGTAAGATTGCCAACCACCTAGATACCCATCATCTACACAACCCATGGCAACATGGGTTTAGAGCAGGTTGCTCCTGCCTGTCCCAGCTACTGGATCACTATGATAAGGTCTTGGATGCTGTTGAGGATAAACAAAATACAGATGTAGTATACACAGACTTTGCAAAAGCTTTTGACAAGTGTGACCATTTTGTAATAGCACACAAAATGCGTGTTAAAGGAATAACAGGAAAAGTTGGTAGATGGATCTATAACTTCCTGACAAATAGAACACAAAAAGTAATAGTAATTAGAGTAAAGTCCCAGGTAGCCACGGTGAAAAGCTCTGTACCACAAGGCACAGTACAGTGGACCCTCGCTATTCGAACACTCCAAACTCGCCCTTTTATGTAAGTTTATTATTGTAAGTACTTTTATAAGTGTATTTTTGGGGGTCTGAAATGGACTAATCTAATTTACATCATTCCTTATGGGAATAAATTCTTTTGGTAACCACTTGAACAGCATTCTGGAATGAAGAATGTTCGAAACTCGGGGGTCCATTGTACTCGCTCCCATTCTATTCCTCATCCTCATTTCTGACATAGAGATGTAAGCCATAGCGCCGTGTCTTCCTTTGCGGATGACACCCGGATTGCCATAGCAGTTACCTCCATTGAAGACACGGCAAGACTCCAAGCGGACATCAACCAAATCTTCCAATGGGCCACTCAAAAGAATATGAAGTTCAACGAGGAGAAATTTCAACTTTTCAGATATGGAAAACTTGAGGAAATTAAAAATGTATCAGGGTATACGACAAATTCTAACCATACAATAGAGCAAAAAAGAAATATGAAGGACCTGGGAGTGATCAGAGGATCTCACCTTCAAAGACCACAACAATGTATCTACCTCATCTGCTAGGAAAATGATAGAATGGATAATGAGAACCTTCAAAACTAGGGACGCCAAGCCCATGATGATTCTCTTCAAATCGCTTTTTCTCTCTAGGCTGGAATACTGCTGTACACTAACGGCCCCCTTCAAGGCTAGAGACATTGCAGACCTGGAGAGCGTACAAAGAACTTTCATGGCACACATAAGTACGATAAGGCACCTAAATTACTGGGAACGGTTGAAGGTCCTTGATCTGTATTCCATGGAACGCAGGCAAGAGAGATACATGATAATATACACTTGGAAGGTCCTGGAGGAATTGGTACCAAACCTGCACACAAAAATCACTCCCTATGAAAGCAAAAGACTCGGCAGGAGATGCACCATTTCCCCGATGAAAAGCAGGGGTGCCACGAGTACATTGAGAGACAACACAATAAGTGTCCAGGGCCCAAGACTGATCAACTGCCTCCCAGCATACATAAGGGGGATTACCAATAGACCCCTGGCTGTCTTCAAGAAGGCACTGGACAAGCACCTAAAGTCAGTACCTGACCAACTGGGCTGTGGTTTGTACATCAGTTTGCGTGCAGCCAGCAGTAACAACCGGTTGATCAGACCCTGATCCTCCATGAGGCCTGGTCTCAGATCGAGCCGTGGGGACGTTGACCCCTGAAACCCTCTCCAGATAAACTCCAGGTAATATTAATGTTTATAAAAATGATAAGAAAGAAGGACGATCCTGGTATGGGAACGCTACTGAGTATATTTTGAAAAATACTGTTGCTAGTTTTTGCTTTACAGGGTGTGTGCCAAGCCCCTCAATTTAAGGGTTGTGGGTCAAACCCACAGAAATGGGCATTGAAAAATTAACAAGTAATTTTAGGAGGCATGTGCCAAGCACCACAATTTAAGGTTGTGGGTCAGACCCCAGAAATAGGCATAAAAAAAATTGCAAGTAGTACACTGTAATTGAATATTCTTGGGATGATGATCAATAAAATTTAAAAAATTAGGCAGCACATAAATCTGGGGGCTTGATTCTGAGGTTCTTCTTTCAGACCAACTTAAACGGGGTCCTCCAAAGGTCAGTGGTGGAGTCATGTTACAATTTTATTAAATGAAATATTGACAAAGTACAGCAGCTTGCTGATTATGGGGACTCATCCTGACTTCCTCTTTCTGACAGATAGTTTCAACTTTCACAATACAGACAATCACCTTCGTTATGCTTTGCTGAAGATAGCCTCAGCTTTTGGCCTTAAAAGTCATGATACATTGTGTATTTTTCACTTAATCATTACACATTTCGAGTTTGTTATAAGCCAGCTATGAATATTATTTGATAAGCATTTTTAGTCATAGTTATATGTATGTTGTGATATTGAAATTTTGGTCAATATTTTTTCAATTTCTTTATAAAAAAAATTCCCTCCAAAAATTATTAAAGTTTTAGACTACTATACATTGTAGATTGTTTTATAGTATTAGAGTTTAATATGTCATGTAAATAATGCAATTATTATACTTACAGAATATGTGGCATGGAGCACTACATCTTCAGATCAGGGAATCCTATGGCTTGCCCTATAAATGGCTACAAAAATCTTTTCATTCCACTAATATCTTGTTAGAAAGGAAACTTCACAGTGAAGTTAGGCCTCATATTCTTTACTCCCAAAAATATGGTATGGCAATGAAAAGAAATATGCATAGTTTTACAGACTCTCACAGAAAATCTATTTTTATATCTCCTTTCAGTTCTTGTTATGCACATACTTATTTGTTAAAGAAAGAAATTTTATCTAGATGTAACCCATCACATGCTCAGAATTGTTATTATCACAATTTCTCAGGTAATTGGATTTTCACTCGAAGAGGAATGAAACATAGTTTTTTCTTACCTTCATTGCAATGTTCTCTTATAAATAGTGTTTCAAACAGGCATTTTTCATTTTCATGGTTGGATAGTTTAGCAGTTTCTCAGGCAGGATGGTTCCAATCATTATCTAAGTCAAGATTTGTGGAAGGCTTGATGACAGGTTTGCAGGGAATTCATGACAATTTACATATCCCATGGTGGGCTGCTATACTTCTTTCAACTGTCTTGATGAGAGGAGTTCTTACCTTCCCTATAGCTGTTTATCAGGTATGCTATTTCTTAATTACTGTATTCTAAGTGTGTGTTTCTTGAATAAATTTAAATTACTTGTGCATTTATTTTATTACTGTATTAGTCTTTGTTAACACAAATGTTATATCTAGTTATGATTGTTAATTATTAGTATAGAATTAAAATGGGCTTTTCACAGTAGTAAATGTAAATTGTATTTATTAAGCAAAATATTTGTAGATAATGATTTAAAAACATTTACTCTTGCTGATCATGACCACTTTTTTATTTCTTCCATCAGAATTACATAGTTTCAAAACTAGAAAATCTGAAATCAGAAATGGATGAATTGGTTAAAGAACTGAAAAAAGAAACTGCATATGCCATAAGGAAATTTGGCTGGAATGAGACACATGCCCGTCATATGTTCAACAAATCGGTTAGTTTTTTAAATTAATTAATTAGGCATGTGTGTACATCATGTGAGTGTGTTCTTGCCCCTTTTATAATTCCTATCCTCTTCATTAATTTCAATACACAAGGGGGTTGTTGAGGTGGTTTGGACATTTAGAGAGGATGAATTGAAATAGTGACTTGGAGGGCATCTAAATCTGTAGTGGTGGAAAGATTGGAGGGAGGAGGTAAAGGAGGTTTTGTGTGCAAGAAACTTAGACTTCCAGCAACGTGTGTGAGCATGTTAGATAGGAGCGAGTGGAGGCAAATGGTTTTTATGACTTGATGTGCTGTTGGAATGTGAGCAAAGTAACATTTATGAAGGAATTCAGGGAAACTGGTTAGCCGGACTTGAGTCCTGGAGGTGGGAAGTACAGTGCCTGCAGTCTGAAGGACGGTTGTTGATATTTTGCAGTTTTTTAACTGTAGTGTGGGCATGCCTCTGGCAAGACAGTGATTGAGTGAATGATGATGAAAGTGTTTCTTCTTTTTTGGGTCACCCTGTCTTGGTGGGAAATGGCTGATGTGTTAATAAAAAAAAAATCTTAACAAACAATCTTTAATTTCCACAAGATACAGTACATAGCTTTACAAGATTGGATGACGTTTGATAGTAGCCATGGAAATACCCTGGTTATGCATAGCATAAAACATAAACAATCCACATATTTATATACAAAGATATTAAATAATAATAATAATATAATAATATAATAATAATATTTTTATTTCGTTGCAAGTTACAAGTATACATAAAGAGACAGTAATTCTAATGAAGATAAACATACAGGCAGAACAATAATAAAATTGTTTAAAAGTAGAACACTGGATGTTGTTGCATCAGTCAAGGTTCCTCTAGTGTCAAATGTGAGGTAGAAAGCTATGTTTAATCTTAGAAAGGAATTTCATGAGTCACAAATATTCCATGGCAAAAAAGAAGGGATGTAATAGGGATGTGATTGTAAATAGGATTATTATTAAGAAATTATTTCATGTAAAAAACAACAACCATTATTTGTGCATTGATGTTTTAATTATACAAGATCTATATTAAATAGAAGACATTGCTGAATTCACTTATTCACCAATGAAAACCTCTTCATTGGTTTTCATGAAAATCTTCTTTCAACACGTCAGCCGTTTCCCACTGAAGTGGGGTGGCGCAAAAGGAAAAACAAAAGTTTCTCTTTTTAACTTTAGTACTGTATACAGGAGAAGGGGTTACTAGCCCCTTGTTCCCGGCATTTTAGTCACCTTTTACGACACGCATAGCTCATGGAGGAAGAATTCTGTTCCACTTCCCTATGGAGATAAGAGGAAATAAACAAGAACCAATAAGAAAATAGAAGAACACCCAGAGGGGTGTGTGTATACATGCTTGTACATGCATGTGTAGTGTGACCTAAGTGTAACTAGAAGTAGCAAGACGTACCTGAAATCTTGCATGTTTATGAAACAGAAGAAAGACACCAGAAATCCTATCATCTTGTAAAACAATTACAGGCATTCGTTTTGCACTCACTTGGTAGGATGGTAGTACCTCTCTGGGTGGTTGCTGTCTACCAACCTACTACCTAGGTTTTCATTAAAATTTATTTATTTTTTATTAACACATCGGCCGTTTCCCACCAAGGCAGGGTGGCCCGAAAAAGAAAAACTTTCATCATCACTCACTCCATCACTGTCTTGCCAGAGGCATGCTTACACTAGAGTTATAAAACTGCAACATTAACACCCCTCCTTCAGAGTGCCAGCACCGTATTTCCCATCTCCAGGAATCAAGTCCGGCCTGCCGGTTTTCCTGAATCCCTTCATAAATGTTACATTGCTTACACTCCAACAGCATGTCAAGTCCTAAAAACCATTTGTCTCCATCTGTTCCTATCTAACATGCTCATGCACTCTTGCTGGAAGTCCAGGCCCCTCGCACACAAAACCTCCTTTACCCCCTCCCTCCAACCTTTCCTAGGCCGACCCTACCCCGCCTTCCCTTTACTACAGATTTATACACTCTCGAAGTCATTCTATTTCGTTCCATCCTCTCTACATGTCCAAACCATCTCAATAACCCCTCCTCAACCCTCTGGATAATAGTCTTGGTAACCCCACACCTCCTCCTAATCACCAAACTATGGATTCTCTGCATTATATTCACACCACACATTGCCCTCAAACATGACATCTCCACTGCCTCCAGCCTTCTCCTTGTTGCAACATTCACAACCCATGCCTCACACCCATACAAGAGCATTGGTATAACTATACTCTCATACATTTCCCTCTTTGCACTCATGGATAAAGTTCTCTCTCTCCACAGACTCCTCAGTGCACCACTCACCTTTTTCCCCTCGTTAATTCTGTGATTCACCTCGTCCTTCATAGACTCATCTGGTGACACATCCACTCCCAAATATCTGAACACATTCACCTCCTCCATACTCCCTCCCTCCAGTCTGATATCCAATCTTCCGTTACCTATTTTTTTTGTTATCCTCATCACCTTACTCTTTCCTATATTCACTTTTAATTTCCTTCTTTTACATACCCTACCAAACTCATCAGCCAACCTCTGCAACTTCTCTTCAGAATCCCCCAAAAGCACAGTGTCATCAGCAAAGAGCAACTGTGACAACTCCCACTTTGTGTTAGATTCTTTATCTTTTAACCCCACACCTCTTGCCAACACCCAAGCATTCACTTCTCTTACAACTCCATCTATAAATATATTGAACAACCATGGTCACATCACACATCCCTGTCTAAGGCCTACTTTTACTGGGAAATAATCTCCCTCTCGCCTACATACTCTAACCTGAGCCTCACTATCCTCGTAAAAACTTTTCACCTCTTTCAATAACCTACCTCCTATTCCATACATTTGTAACATCTGCCACATTGATCCCCTATCCACTCTATCATATGCCTTTTCCAAATCCATAAATGCCACAAATACCTCTTTACCCTTATCTAAATACTGTTCACCTATATGGTTCACTGCAAACACTTGGTCTACACACCCCCTACCCTTCCTAAAGCCTCCTTGTTCATCTGCTCTCTGTCTTACTCTTAATTCTTTCAGTAATAACTCTACCATACACTTTACCAGGTATACTCAGCAGACTTATTCCAATATAATTTTTACACTCTCTTTTGTCCCCTTTGCCTTTATACAAAGGAACTTTTTTTTTTTATATTTTATACAAAGGAACTATGCATATTCTCTGCCAATCCCTAGGTACCTTACCCTCTTCCATACATTTATCAAATAAAAACACTAACTGCTCCAAAACTATATCCCCACCTGCCTTTAACATTTCTATCTTTATCCCATCAATCCCAGCTGCTTTACCGCCTTTCATTCTACTCACTGCCCCATGCACCTCCCCCACACTCACAACTGGTTCTTCCTCACACCTATAAGATGTTATTCCTCCTTGCCCTATACACAAAATCACAGCTTCCCTATCTTCATCAACATTTAACAGTTCCTCAAAATATTCCCTCCATCTTCCTGATACCTTTAACTTTCCATTTAATAACTCTCCTCTCCTATTTTTTAACTGACAAATCTATTCTTTCCCTAGGCTTTCTCAACTTATTAATCTCACTCAAAAACTTTTTCTTATTTTCAACAAAATTTGTTGATAACATCTCACCCACTCTCTCATTTGCTCTCTTTTTATATTGCTTCTCCACTCTCTTAACCTCTCTTTTTCTCTCCATATACTCCTCCCTCCTTGCAACACTTCATTAGAATGTCCTGGTATAAGGTAGGAGGTATAAAAACTGAGAAGACGTAGTTTTATTAGAATCTGCATTATTGACATTACACTAACCCTTTCACTGTCTCATGTAGATCTACGTTTTGAGCTCAGCTCCCTGAGATAAGCTCTGAGTGGTAAATCTTACTTAGATATGAGAAAATGGGTCTCTGCTGTGAGTGTGCATGATGGGAAAAGCAAACCTCTGACCTTGTCTTTAGTTTAAAATTACAAATTTGAGGTGTTTTCTAGTATGGTTTTTATGGTTTTATTGGTTGTTTCTTGGTATAATTTGATAGAATGGAAGATATACTACTGAAATAGAGATGATTTTAGTTGGTTTTGGGAAGGAATTAGCTTGAAATTAGGCTCACAGTAGCAGAAATATTTTACTTTTGACAATTTAACTGAGGACTCATAAGACTCACCATCCCCTCCACACACGCACACACCCTCCAGTCTGTTTTATGGGTTTTTACCAAGTCTGATTCAATTATTAAAGCATGACCAATCATTCCTGGTTATATTATAATATCTGAGAGAAAGGGTAAATCTTCCTTTTGTAATGAATTCAAAATGGCAAAATGGAGAACAAGTGTAATAAAGAACAGGCCTGAAGACGTGATTAATGAACAGGGAAAATGTTGCTGTAGTGTCTGGAATGTCTATGGTGTTTATTTTGGACTCTGTTTTTAATTTTTTTTTTTAATTTTGTGTATAAATGGCCAAATTACCAGTTTCTCTGTACTTCATAGGGTAGTTCTGATAGTTAATTGGGCAGTTTCTTGTGCTCAGTCAATAAAATGGAATACATATATAAAGGGAAAATAACTAAGAATTTGGTTGAACTGAGTAATATAATTAGCTTAAAATAGGACTCAAAGTGGGTAAAACCACCAGTTTGTAAATTGTTCCCAGAACATAGACTTTGTGCCTGTATAATTCTAGAATTTTTCCATGAAATTTCATATTTTTTGTGTCATTACCATTAGAAAAAAGATTCTCTACCTTTTTGGATTTTTTTTTAAGTAAGTAAGTTTATTCAGGTATACTGTACACAAATACATTTACATAGATTATCATACATAGCAGCATATGTGTAGAGAACTTAGGATAATCCAAAAAAGTCAGTGACTTATTTCTATTGGGGTCCTTTTAAATGTTGACACTGGGCACTTTTACCTTGCCTTCTCAAATCCATACATATACATTTGCCCAACATTTTTTATTTTTTATGTTACCCAAGTCATAGCTTTTGTAACCTTTCTTTCACATGTACCAGCAGACTTTTCCACCACATGTATAACTACTACTACTACTACCTCTACTTGTACTGCACCTCACTCAAAGCCTATATATACCCTCTGTGTCCATGTATTGTTTGTAACGGCTTGACAAAGCTCCTGGAGACCGAAACGTTGCCACAATAAAATGTCACATTAGTTGCATTTGTGTCCTTTTACTTAACATATTTTCGATAATTCTACCAATATTAATACACTTTTAACAGTGAAGTGGTTACTGAGAAACAGTCTTATGTAAACAAGTTGTTCTCTCTTTTTTCAGGCTCGTAAAATTTGGAAGGAATTGATTATTCGAGAGAATTGCCATCCATTCAAGACCAGTATATTGCTGTGGGTACAAATACCTCTTTGGATTGCAATGACCATGTCTTTCCGTAACATGGCATCCATGATGCCACATCAAGATACAGGTGAGTCAAGGATGGAAGATGGACGACTTCTCATATTGTCTTTCAAAATATTTTGTATAGCTTTTATTTGTTCTTAAATTGTCACAAAGCACCGAAATGTAGCAGATGAATTATTATTACATTCATAAAAAGCACTAAATTTGAGTGTCATTAACTGGTGTAGTACTTGAAGATTCACCAGAAAAAGCACTTTAAAGTCAGACATTCCAGTTACATAACTCTCTCTTGTATTCCTCATCCAGACCTCCAAACCTCACAAAGTAACTTGAGCCTTCCCTTTTTCCAGAAAGATGTTTCACTAATATAGTGCACTATCAGTAACGTATAGCACATCTAACATATTCTGAAACTATCAAGCCATTTTTTTCCTTTCATTGTATTTTATAAATACTGTTTACCATTAGCCAACTTTAGTCAACTTTCAGTCACTTTATTTGCTTAATTGTATTCATATATTCTAACAACTACCTCATTGTATATGTGACTTACTTTACATTTCCTTTATAAGCAACTACCTGATAAGTGCAATCATTTACTTATATTTTATAAATACCTTTTACCATTAGCCAACTTCAGTCACTTTATTAACTTCAATTTAATCAAAACTACTTTTAATATTAGTCAAATCTGTTTTAACTTCTAGTTCAATAGCTCTTTGCATTCATTAACCTCTTATTGCCTTTCATATACTAAAGTTTCAACCAGTGCCACATTGAATCAAAAATTTCTTTTTCCATACCAATTTAATACTAGTCATTGAAGTTGTTCTAACCATTCATTAGACAGTTAAATTAGTATATCATTAACATTATTCAAATATCCTATATCACTGTAAAAATTCCTGTAAACACTTGCACATAATTGTGTTAATCCATTAGCAAGTAAGACTTTAATCTAATACCATATCATTAAGTTTAGCATAATCTATTGTTCCCAAGTCTAGTTATAGAATCACATTAATTCCTATGATTACAGGCATTGATCCTGATATCAACCTATTATTAAATGACTTACATGACTCCAACAGCAATTGTAACTATTACACAGCTGATCAAGCAAAGACATTACTCAGAGCCAACAATAACTTAACTATCTTCAATTACAATGTTAGATCGTTGAGCAAACATTATGATGACCTCACAGCACTACTCCAATCCCTACAGTCCAATATGTCAATCATCACACTCACTGAGACCTGGCTAAAGCCTGATACTACAGGTATTTATGCCATCCCAGGTTACACAGCCATTCACAACTGTAGGACAGACCAGCGAGGGGTGGAACAGCAATATATTATACAGATCAACTCGATTGTATCGAAAATTCTTGTACAAGGGATGAACATGGAGAATATATTATAGCTAAATTTAAATCAAAAGACCTGCAAAAACCCCTCACAGTGATAAACATCTACAGATTACCACAGTCAAACATCCGCCACTTTAGTGAAAAACTAGGAAACCTGATAATCGATTCACGCCTTAACAAAGATCATTTGCTGCTCACAGGAGATTTCAACATAAATCTCCTACATGACCAAGACCCGCAGGTAACTGAATTCACAAACACTATGAGCAACTGCTTATTACTACCAACAATATCAAAACCTACAAGAATCTCCGATAATAGTACCTGTTACTAGACCACATCTGGACTAACACAATATCTCCTCTAAAATCAGGCATAATCACAGAAAACACCACAGACCACTACCCTACCTTTCTCATAACTAACCTAGGCATTCTGCCCCAAGAAATTGCAAAGTTACCTTCAGACTACATAATGAGTCTGCTGTTAATAATTTTATATCAGCTATGACGAACATTGACTGGCTTAATGAATTGGAAACACATTCAGATACTAATGAATGCATCAAGAACTTTCTTAAAAACACATAACCTCTATAACAGACATTGCCCGAAAAACTAAACAGATCACAGCTAAGAGACTTAACAATCCTGGCTAACACCCAGCATCCTTAAATCCATAAATAAGAGGCACCAATATGAAAACAATATAGAAGGGGTCTAATAACCAGAGAACAATCCAAACGCTACTCATCAATCCTTACTAGCCTGATAAGAAGGTCCAAAAATTGTATTATGAGAACAGACTCCAGACCGTAAAAGGTGATATGAAAAAAACCTGGAAAACCCTATCTACAATTCTAGGAAATAAAAGATATCCACGAACAATACCATCAAATTATCAAAACAGACGAACCCCTACTCTCACCAACTGAGACAGCAAACAGACTTAATGTTTTCTTCTCCACCATAGGAAAGAATTTAGCGAGTAGGATCCCAAGCTCGAACACTCGTCCAACAGACTACCTCACCAACACCTACCCAGATACACTATTCCTAGCTCCTACCAACTCAATTGAAGTCTCACTCATAATCAACACCCTTAAAAACAAAGCAGGAGACATAAACAGCTTACCACCCTTTATGTACAAAAAGCTACACATGTACTGTCACCAATTATAGCAGCATTATTCAATAAATCCATTGAATCTTCAACCTTCCCATCAATTCTCAAAATAGCTAGGGTCACCCCGATCCACAAAGGAGGTGACCAAACTGACTTGAACAATTACAGACCAATCTCAAATTTACCACTGCTTTCTAAAATCTTCGAAAAATTAATTCATAAACAGATCTATTCCTACCTCGTCTCACACAATGTACTAAACCCCTTTCAATTTGGATTCAGGACCAACAAGAGCACAAACGATGCTATAACACACATGTTAGAGTTAATATACACCGCACTTGAGAAGAAAGAAGTTCCGCTGGGAATCTTCATAGACCTACGCAAAGCTTTTGATACAGTCGACCATGATTTATTGCTCACAAAATTAGCGCACTATGGTATTAGGGGCACCCCTCAACTACCTAAAGTCGTACCTTAGCAACAGAAGTCAGTACGTGAACACAAATGGAGAGAACTCTTCCACACAACAAATTACAGTCGGTGTCCCTCAAGGTAGTGTCCTGGGGCCACTCCTATTCCTCATTTACATAAATGACCTACCGAATGCATCACAACTACTCAAACCCATTTTGTTTGCAGATGACACAACATATGTCTTCTCTCACCCAAATCCAGTCGTATTAGCCAACACAGTTAATGCCGAATTACAGAAAATATCAACATGGATGATGACAAATAAGCTTACTCTCAATACGGACAAGACCTACTACATTCAGTTTGGAAACAAAGCTACAAATGTTCCACTTAACATAACGCTAAATGGTTCACCCATCACAAGGCTCACAGAGGGAAAATTCCTAGGAATCCACCTTGACAGTAGTCTTAAATTCCAAACACACATACAACAAATTTCCAAGAAAATCTCAAGGACAGTAGGTATATTATCTAAGATACGCTATTATGTGCCTCAACCAGCTCTCATTGCACTATATCATTCTCTTATCTACCCTTATCTCACCTATGGAATCTGTGCATGGGGCTCAACAACATTAAATCACCTTAGACCACTCATAACCCAGCAAAAGGCTGCAGTCAGGATGATAACAAATTCCCACTCTAGACAGCATACTCCACCTATATTCAGAACCTTAAAACTACTCACCATAAAAAATATTCATACCTATTCATGTGCCTTCTACATACATAAAACTCTACATGCTAATATCAACCCTGCGCTCAGAATTCTCCTCAACAACTTTAATAGGTCCCACGAACATGACACAAGACACAGATCACTATTTGACATACCCGAGTCCATACTAACCAATGTAAAAATTCTATGCACATAAAGGGCCCCAGAATCTGGAATTCATTACCAGTAAATATCAAGTTAACCTTGTCGGAAAATCAATTCAAGACTCTTTCAAAAATCACCTACTCACCCTATACTAAATACTCATACTGTAACAAACTTCCAAACCCAATATTATTTTACCTAAGAAGATCTCAATTTGATATGTTCATCCTCCTTAACACTTGTTGCAATTTCATATCATCATATTGTCATTTAAAATCTTATAGTATCATCATTTTCTTAATTTGAAATAAAATATATATCTAGATGAAACTCTAAAAACTATTTATAGTATTGTTATTATACTAGTATAGCATCAACATACTGTAATTTGAAATAAATTCTACAACTAGATTAAACTCAACCAATTTCTCTTGTATTGTCTTTTAATAGTATGTATAACCATTTAATAATTTAAATAACACAGAACTAGAATAAACTCAATCAATTTCTTTAGCATTAAGTACTTAGTGAATAAGTCTCTAGAATAAACTGCCCCTAATGCCATGGCATGCCAGTGGCTCTCCTTGCATTACAGTTTTATAATTGTTTTATAATTGTAACTACCAATAACATTGTACACTTGTAACATGCATTGAAATAAAAATTATTATTATTATTATTATTATTATTACCAACTCTCAGCAGGCTTTCTCTTCCTGCTCTTCTATCTATATAGTATAAGGTATTCCCTTATATTTTTTAAATGAGAGATACAGTGCTTGCACTCTGAAGGAGGGATAGGGATGTTTGGAGTGTGAAGGGCCATCTGAACTGTGATGTCAGCATGTTTCTGACTTGACAGAGAGTGAATGAGTGACAGTAGAAGTATTTCCACTTTTTCAGATCACCCTACCTTGGTAGGAGATAGCTGGTGTGTTAAAAATTACTGGAGGAAATATAATTCTTTTATCAATTAATTTTTTCCCTTTTTGAATTCTTTTATTCTGGTTTTAACCCCAAATCAATGCAGTTGTCTTTATGTCCTATAAAAAGCTACCCTAGTAAAGTGCCTTGTAAAAAGGCAATAAATACATGCCCATGCACTCCGCTCCAGGCCCAGACTCAGGAACTCCGTGTTATCAAGAACTGCAAGAAGCCCCTATCACATGCTTTTAACATCCTATGGAGAGGAGCATGGACACTGGGATGTCCCGCAGCTACTAAAAACAACAGACATAGCCCTGCTCCACAAAGGGGCAGTAAAGCAATAGCAAAGAACTACAGACCAATTGCGCTAACGCCCCATATCATAAAAATCTTTGAAAGGGTTAAGAAGCAAGATGCCACCCCTCTTGATACCCATCAATTGCACAACCCAGGACAGCATGGGTTTAGAGCAGGCCCTCCTGTCTGTCCCAACTACTGGACCACTATTGACAAGGTCCTGGATGCTCTAGAAGATAAACAAAATGCAGATGTTATATACACAGATTTTGCAAAAGCCTTTGGACAAGTGTGACCATGGTGTAATAGCACACAAAATGCGTGATAAAGGAATAACAGGAAAAGTTGGTATAGATGGATCTATAATTTCATAACATGTAGAACACAAAAAGTAGTAGTCAACAGAGTAAAGTCTGAGGCAGCTACTGTGAAAAACTCTGTTCCACAAGGCACAGTACTTGCTCCCATCCTATTCCCCCATCCTCAATCAGACATTGACAGGGATATAAGCCACAGTGCTGTGTCTTCCTTTGCAGATGACACCCGACCTGTATGACAGTGTCCACCTGAAGACACTGCAAGACTCCAAGCAGACATAAACCAAATCTTTAAATGGGCTGCAGAAAACAATATGAAGTTCAATGATGAGAAATTTCAATTACTAAGATATGGAAACGTGAAGAAATTAAAATCTCATCGGAGTACAAACTAATTCCAACCACACAATAGAGCAAAAACTAATGTCAAAGACCTGGGAGTGATCATGTCAGAGGATCTCACCTTCAAGGACCATAACAAAGTAGCAATTGCATCTGCTCGAAAAATGACAGGATGGATAATGAGAACCTTCAAAACCAGGGATGCCAAGCCCATGTTGACAC